>JAVQKC010154223.1:0-24538 GCA_036025475.1 Philypnodon macrostomus
ATTTTTTTTTTTTTTTTTTTTTACAAAGACAATATCACATGTAGGAAAAGCCACTAAAACAAAGCTTGCCTTGTGTCAGTGTGGCATGTATATGAAAACCCGCTGAGGCACCATACAGAAAACTACACATCTTCATAAAACGGGAATTACCCTGTCAATGCAAAGGGCTCATATAATTATCTGACCACTAGTTTATAAGAAGACACTACCGTAGCCCAGTGGCCAGTTACTACACAAGTCTTTTAAGGACAACTCTGAATCAGTTTGCTCATAACAAAAACAATATAGATTTTTCAGTCACATGCCATAGTAGTAAAGAAATATCCAACCTCAGTGTGTGGACAATGTGGCAAACCATACAGTGTCATTTTTTTATAGGATAAAGGCAGCCAAATCCCATGCGCCTGCGGTCAGGGAAGTCCCTTAAATGTCTTCAAAAACCATTAGATTGGGTTAAATATGATTATAAATTATCATGCACCGCAGTAAACATTGGTATTGCGTAGTCATTTCACTGTGTTTACATATACACTTTATTATCAATCTATTATCTATGATTGTATTACTTGGCCCAATGTTCCTTTACCTTTATTTTTTCTTGTGTTCCTCTCCAGATCCTGGCCTTGTGCATCATCCAGTTGGAGAGAATAAGAGGCTGTCGTTCTTCTGTGTTCCTCTTCCTCTTCTGGGTCTTGGCCGTTGTCTGTTCCCTGGTGCCTTTGAGAGCCAAGATCCAGCTTGCTATAGACGAGGTATGCTGCACATCAATATATCTATAGGAAGTAAGAGAGGAACAAATATACTATCTATACGTGTTGTCTCTGTGGGCTTGTTGTTCGGTTTATCCAAGTATTCAAAAATAAATATACAGTAAATACAATTGAGAGCCACAGCTACCCTGAGGCTGACTGATAGGAAAGTGGCAGCAGTTAACCTTTAAACACACTAATACCATTCAAACGCCCAAGAACACAACAGCAGTATGCACTAGTTGGAGGGGGAATCAAACATCCAACCTTCCAATAATGGAGATCTGGAGGCAACCATTACAAACAGTTTTCAGTGTCCATTTTGAGTACATGAAAAATAGTCTCACTCTCGCAAGTGTTTGTCAGGTATGAACTCGGTGAACTTGCGATGTCAAAACACGGTGCAGCCACAGATATCTAATCAGGTCTACTTCGCCATTGTATTCACCAATGTCTAGACATGGGCCAGCTCCAGTTCTTGAGATATACCCTGTGGCAGCGAACTGTTTCTATTTCATCCCCCAATTTTAACCAAGGTAACCTGAAGTTAACCAAGTGTTGGAGGACGACACTGCCAATTCTGGTCGCCATGTGTGTGTTTAACTTTTCTTTTCTTCCTGCGTCTCACTGACAGACACTGCAATCATTGTTGTATGGGCTAAGTTTCTATTTAAGTGCACAACCCTGGTGCAGTCGCATTTGCATTTCTATAAAAAACTCACACAAACAGACTCACACATATCCATATTTCTGTTTTATCGTCTACAGTGTGACATTCCCACACTGCTCAGGGTTGGAATAATGATGGGATTGGGATAAATTCTGGTGAGACATGGCAACCCAGGGTCAGACCAGAAGAGCTGCTATGGTCAGTGTTTATGGGCCTACGCTGTAGTAACAATCTGTGCATCTAAAATCTCCACACATGATGCACAGCCCTCCGAAGGTTTACAGACACATGTTTTCTCTGCAATCACCACCAAGTCATATGCACAGAGGATGCACACGTGTCCACCATAAAGCTCAGACAAATCAGAACAATATTACACCCATACTTGGTTTTGAATCACAGATCATTTGGTCAAAGCTGTATTGAAAATTTCAAGACCTACACCATAGCATTGACCATGTCTCGCAATGAGACATCATGCCCAGATCATTGTAGACAAATCCACTGTAGTGAAAAGACAATTGATTCATATGTGAAAAAATATCATGCCTAGACTATTATTATGTTGAAAAGAATATAAATTTATAATGCAAGGTGGCAGGATAAGACATAGACATCCACCAAGGCAATGATTGACCCTATATTTCAATAGTAAAGATATCATTCCCAAACAAAGCCTTTATATCTGACACCAATAAACATTCTAATGTACATTTAGTGACCCCTTGTGGCTGGTGTATCTTTGGCTTTATCTCGCAATGGCCCATTATTAACCTACTTATTACTTTCTGATACTTTATTCTGAGCCTTCAAAAACATAATTTCTTTGGAAATAGTAAAATAAATCTAATAATTTACACATGTTCTAGTCGAGAAAATCAACAAAAAAAGTGAATTGTCCTTGCATGTGACAGAATGGCTCAACACACACTGGTGTTTTCACTATTATTTGACATATCTCAGACTGCACGTTATGAGCACACAATCACTCAGAGATATGCTTTACTGTAAAAACAATAGTATACTTTCTTTACAAGTTATATAATACAATCTCAGAGACAGAAATTGACCAACCATTGCTCAGCAGTTTTTTAATGTTATTTTCTTTTGCTTTGCTTCACACTATATGTTTCAGTTGACTGAGTTCATGTTTGTAAACCCTTCCTTGGTCCCTTGACCTACATTTTTCCCACCCACTGTCCTGACCAACCTGACCCTGTTTTTCAAAATGTGGCCGGATCCATTTGGCCCCCTCAAAATCTACTTTCTGGGCCCAGCAGCAACACACATAAGGCAACACGCCTCTTTTTGTACTGTTTATCAAGGTTTGAGACTTGAATGCATGCTGCTCATATGACTGCCTAACAAACTGCCTGCGGTGGCTGTGGTGTTGACCCAGCGGTAAATGGCAAAGTCCCACAGTTTTCTATATGTCAAGAATAACATGGCAGCTCTACATTTCACAATAGTGGCTAATATGGCAGCTGCTCTGATTGAAAGGTACAGAAATCACTTTGCAAGAAACCACAAAGGGGCCTATAGTAGTGGTTCTCAAATGTGGGACGGGTACTATTGGTGGGCGGAGTCCACTGGACCACTGCTAAATCTGGTCTAGTCACTGTTTAGACCTGATTTAGACTTGATTTAGTCCTGGCCAAGTCCTAGTCTTAGTTTAGACTACCTGCCTTGGTTTGTATTTACATTTGGTTTTGTTCTGGTTTAGTCTTTGTTTTAGTGTTGATTTAGAGCTCATTTTACATTTTACATTGATTTAAGCTGAGTTGTTTTCAATAAAATGGAATACCAAATATTTTGTTTGGAATGGAAGTTGGAACGAGATGAATATTCTTGCCTGATACCAATATTTCAGTTATCAGAAATTATTTTGATATTTTGTATGCTTTTGTACTGTTTCCTATGTGTTTTTAATACGTAAAGGAATCTTAGAAATCATCATAGAAATAACTGCTTTATAAATTATTAATGACTCCATATATAAGGTGACAAAATGTAGTCAACATAAAAAGGGAGACAACAGGTTAACATTGGCCATCTATATAGGTCGATTCCGATATTCGTTAGCCTTGTGAATATCGGTTGATGCCAATGTTGAGCCGATACCGATGTGCATCCCTATCCCCTAAGAACCTCTGCCCAGATACAGTTTCATGGCGTGTCTGTAAGGCAGCTTTAACATATATATAAAGTGCACCATTAAGACTTTAGGGTTTCACACCGATTTAGTTTTAGGATCCAAGAAATGTTTTACTGTGTCTGTGATGTTAACATATAAACCATATCCTCCTCTATACAGTGTAAAAGCTTGGGAAAAGTGGTATAGTGAATTTGGCACAGATGCGGTTGTGAAATGGCACACAAGCCGCAGTCACGATAAATGAGTTTTTACCACAGGATGATTTGTCGAGCAGGGTTGACAGAGATAAAACAACCGCTCTCCGTGTTGACTGGGCTGCCCTGTGTCTTGATGAAAGTTGTTTTTAGGCAAGTGCACAGCAATAAAACTTCTGCACTTTTTGTCATGAAAAATACACTGACCGGTCGGTTTATTAGGGACGCCCTGTACGAAATAATGTGGTCTTCACAGATGATATCAGATTTTGGTTGGTCTAATTTTTGCCCCCAGTAAAATTCATTGTATATTTCCTGGGACTATTCTATGGGAGCTGTTGAAGAGGGATTTTTTTATTCAAGTACAGTGTTGAAATCTTGTGATGGAAGCTGAAACTAGTGTACCCAAGAAGGTTTTTTTGTAAAGATAAATGTCTCCAACAAGTAGCTGAAGGTTAAAGGATATTCAAATACATTTATTATTCTATAGTTAATCAAGTACATATACTTAAGTTAATTTGTGTTTTACGTTTGATGGTGGTGAGTTATTCTATGTATGTATGATATATATCGGACACTGTCTTCATCCATCCAATCAATCCAGTCTTCTTTGTGCACAATTTTCACAATGTTTTTTTGTTTGTTGTTGTCTTTTTTCACAGGGGATTGCCTCAGACATTGTCCGATACCTCGCTTTCTTCTCCTATTTCACAATCCAACTGGCCGAGCTGTTCTTGTGCTGTTTTGCTGACCAGCCTCCGGAGGGAAAAAACATTTTGGAAAAGGTAGGCAGAGAAGAATGTGTCCCACTTCAGTCTATCCCAGTACCCAGGAAAGAGCATGTCTGCGCAGCCTGTGGTTTTAGACTTCTGTTGTTAGGACACTTTCCCTTTTGGAGGATATGATGTGATTCACCTCCTCCTCAGAAAGTCTTCCTGTGAGAAGGATATCGATGTGTTTGTCTAAAGTTTTCTCACATACCTCCAGTGATACTCACACTGTCTAAGAATAGATTGTACTCAGCTCTTGTTCGCAACACATCACTGTATTAGAAATGAAGATTATCTCTTCGTCATGGCACTTGTTATTGGCCGGAATATATATATATTATATTATAACTAACCTCAAAGTTGACTAGGGCCAGATTGTGATAAACAACAGAGCATCTCTGCAATAGACCTTTTTTTGTATTTGTAAGCAAGAGTACCCAGAAATGAACCACTATAATTAATTTTTATGGAGAAATATGTGTTTTAGCAACTGGCAACATATCAGTGACAGGTTTTATTTTATGTAGTGTGTAGCATTCTGGCAAATGATTGTGGTCATTTATATATTTATTAAGTACTTGCCCAGTAAAACTAAAAAAGGGTCTATAGGCAGGTGGGAACACATACAATTATAATGCTGGTCATAATCATCATCAAAATTTTATTTCAAACACACGCATGGTCCATAGTACAAAAAACTAAAAAACAGACAGACCAACAACAAAACACAATAAAAATGTTCCATTGCCAGATAAGCTAAAGTGTTTCCACAGAGTAGACAGATAATGTTATACCTGATCGGTGTCTGTCAATACAATCTGACAGATGACTGAAAAAGTACTTATATAATATTTCTCTGGTGATAAACAAATCAAAACCAAATCAAAATAGCTGGAAAAGTCCCGAACGCACACTGTGGGTCGGGTGGTGGTGAGGAGGCTGAGGGTTCAAAAGCCACAGTCTGGTCCGGACACACCCATTGGTCGTTCCTTGGTGTGTCCCCCACGCTCTGGTCACAGTTACTCACAGGAAAAGCGGAAGCAAAGCATGAAGAGTTGAAGTAATGAGGAGAATAAACACCGCCGGTTTGAGGGGGCGTCAGGGTGGAGCGGGGCCGTAAAGCATGAGCAAATCCACTGTTAGACGATTTGTGATGATAGATTTCCTCTATGTCTTACCTCAAAACATCACCCCTGACAACACCAAAATGTATTTATTCTTGTATGTAGGAGTTCATGGCCTTTAGTGCATTCTACAGTGGACCACCTGTCTGTCCAATAGAGGCTGTTTACACACTTTGTCTTTGTCTTCACATTAAGAACCACTTTGACTATCAGGGTATAATTTTAATGAACTAGAATAGGACTAAGACAGGAATAATGCAAGTCTAAACCAAGGAATAGACCAGAGACAAATGAAGAAAATGCGTTGCTACAAAATGCTAAGTCTTAACAAGGACTAATTCAGGACTAAATCTGGTACACCCCAAAATTAACCCAGGTTTAACCCAGGTTTAAACCAGATCTAAACCAAGACTAAACTGTATATCTACTGGTCCATATATCTAGTTCAAGCATTCTACCAGAGCAGGACCACACAGGAATAAAAACAGAATTGAACTGCAAAAGAATACCACTTCAAAATGCCTATGTGCCGCCAATGGAACCTGTACCAGAGTTTGAGAACCACACACATTTATCCCCAAGTGCACCATTCATACCTTGTTATGACTGTGTGACAGCGGTGTATTTCCCAAAACAGAGATTTACAGCATGAAACATTTAAGTCTGCTCTGTAATCTGTTGTAGAATCCTTGTCCGGTAAAAGATGCCTCCTTCCTGTCAAAGATCCTCTTCTGGTGGTTCACAGGGTAAGATTTAAAACCTCTTATTTTAGACCAAGGATGACTCACTACTACTGCACTATCACAACACATCACTCCAGCAACAGTTGTTCACAATAATGTAGTTGTTGTAAATGATGTCTCTTTGCTCCCTCTTCAGGCTTGCGGTGAAAGGGTATCGGACTCCACTGGCAGCTGAGGACCTGTGGACGCTGAGGGAGGAAGATACGTCACAAAAGATCATTTCAGAACTGCAGCAGGAATGGACAGCCGAATGTGCCAAACTACAGAGGTATAATGTCTCATGACGCCTGCATATTTCATTTTTGCCAGTAAACTTTGAAACTAGTCAATGCCAGGTTTTTACATATTGCATTTCACACTGTAGCATATTCTGTTTTAATTCATTGTTGTGGATGAAAAGAGCCAGTATTATCATAATACTAGTCATAAAAAGGTAGGCATATTTGACTTTTGGGTAAAATTACAGAATGCTCCTAAATTATAATCTCATTTCAATTTTCCATAAAATTAACCCAAAAGTCAAACTTTCTGTGACCAGTATATAATAATTACCATCTGGCTTTTATACCATTCAGATCTGGAATTTAACCAACATGATGTTTGAATGAAGAGAACATGACTCAGTTGTGTTTCCAGTAAGGGTTAAAAATGGGTTCAATGGGTTCCTTTGGGGATATGAGCTGTAGTATTGTATTTTCATGTTAAATCAAGGACCGTATGTCAATTTGAAAGCTTGTTAATTTGCTTTGAAGGTCAATTGTTACAACTATGCAGAGAAATATTTCTTTTTACTGCTCCTAGGCAATTGTTGGTCCATCACTATTGGCACAAAGAACAAAGACTTTATTACAGTCTGTTTTACATTAGAGAGACTTGAATGGCACCAACCCCAGTATTAAGGATTCTCTGACCCAGATGTCCTGTCTATAACTGTGGTTTTGTCCCGATGGCAGGCAGGAGAAGGCCTTGGCGTCGGGTGTGGCGCTGGGTAGCAGGCTGCCAGACCAGGCTCAGCTGCTCAGGAAGCTGCAGAAGGAGCAGAGTTCGGGCTTCTTCCTTCTCAGGACTCTCGCACGAAAGTTTGGCCCATATTTTCTGACCGGGACGATGTGTATTATCTTCCATGATGCCTTCATGTTCGCCATCCCACAAGTGCTGAGGTATGAGATGGTCAAAGGACATTTTTTAAAGTGGTTTATCAGGCCTTATTGAGCTTCTTTTGGGCGCTGTTACTGTCTCTCTGCTGGTCATTTCCACTTTACGAGTACAGGCCAATGCAAACCATGAAAGGTAGTAGCAAGGTGGGATTTCTTTACTCTTCAAGTCAGTTTTATTTGTATAGCCCAATATCACAAGAAAAGCTGCCTCAAACAAGCAGATAATAAACAGACAAAAAAATCCCAGGACGAACAGGCTATAGATGTGTCCAGTAATGATGGATATAGTTAATTTGCTAAAAGAAATTGCTCTCCACGTAGAAAGATTATAGCAAGTGTTTTAGCTCCAGAGGATGTCAGCGTAAATGAAACTTTGGGTATGTTTTTGATGAGGAAATAGCATAATAACATGGTAGAAAGCTCTGAAAAGATGAGGTTACATAAGAGGGCCCCTTTAAGTGTCTTGGAGCTGGCTCTAACCCTTTGTGGTATGACATAGTTTTTTGATATAGTATACAGTAGTGCCCTATATTTCATTTTTGGAAGTCAAATTGTTTAGCTGTTCAAATATAACTTTTTTAGCGCTTGGAGGCCGCAAACCAAAACTGACCCAGAACACCATTAGATAATTTCCCCAAACCACAGCTTAGACTAGAATTACCTGCACAGACAGCATCTAGGGCAAAGTAAAAATATGTTTTATTGTGTTCCTGTCAGGTTCAATTTGGAGATTTAAAGCTATTAGGTTTTTGCGGTGCGATAATATGGGGTTTAACTCAACTTTAGTCGATTGTGACAAATGGACATGGAGAGGGCTTGGCGGGCGGACAGGCAGACACGGTGATAGTCTGTTTAAATCAATACGTTCTTTTTACTGCTCAACAACATACCCTGGCAGCAGTGCAAGCGGATCATTGTCACATAGTTGCTCTTAACCAGTGTTTCTCAAACTTTCTTTTTTTTCAGAGGACCCAAATTTTAACTTGGATCCAACTTCTTGGTCTGGTTTAGCTCAATTTAGGGATATATAAATCAGTATTTATTGGTCGATAATATATTCACATGGTTGACTGATATGGTTGATATGACTGATTTGACATGGTTGGCTAATGGCCGATGTTAACTTGTTGTGCAAAAAGTATAGCTTCTAATATATAGGTTTATACATTTTTTTATTAGTTATTTTTACTACATTCTTAGAACCATATTTATGTTTAAAAGCAGATTGTCCTATGATTTCTTCATTTATTTTCCTTTATATAAAAACATAGGAAACCAACACATGTTTGCACATTATTTCAGTAACAGAATCGATATTAGCCAAACTGGTTATTGAAATCTGTATCCACATAGAATTTTGGTGCATCCCGAGGTCAATTAGTTTGTTTAGTTTTTGTTGTTCAGAAAAATGGTCTTACTTTGGTTGATATACACACCAAAACATCTGTGGCAACCCACTTTTGGCTCCTGACCCACTGTTTAAGAACCACTGCTCTAGACAGACTGGAATGTTGTTGTTGATGCAAAAGCAGCATTAACGTAAGTGTTAATTACGGACGTGGAGTTGTGTCTGAGCAAGAAAAAGTTAGACGAGACCACAACTTCTTTGGTCCAATAAAGAGGACAGTGGGGCCTGCAGAGCGACAGAGTGACAGACAGACAGCCGCTGGCCAAGTGTGAGGCGAGTTTGGCCACAAGTCGAGCTCTGTTGTGCAACAGGAGACAGGACCTGAACCAGCAGCAGCAGGCTCAGCAGTGTCCAAGGTCATTAAGACAGAAACGATACAGCCAGGTTCAACGAGAAGAATACACTTTATTGAGTGTCTTTATTGACTGGTGGTGCTTCATACTTGACACTCAGAGATGACTTTCTGCAGACCAGGGTTGGAGCTAGTGACAATTTGAGTTCATGCCTCTTTTTATCTTGAACCAGTATGGTTTTTCCCCTCTGATCTCTGAAAATATTGCTCACAGCATTGCCACTCACTGGATAATTTCTTATTTGGGACTACTCTCTGTAAGCTGTAGAGATGGTTCTACGTGAAAACACCATGAGATCACTATTATCTAAAAGACCATCTCATCTGGCATTAAATACCATCCACGCTCCACAGGTCTGTCTTGTAACATGTCGGCAAGCCTAAATGCATTGAGTTGCTGCCTAACAATTGGCTGATTTGGAGTTTGTTATAAGCTGTCAAATAACCTATATACCTAATAAAGGAACTGTACTCAGATCTTATGCTTTATTTTACCAGTGTCTTCATTCTCTTCACAGTCTCCTTCTGAGTTTTATGAAGGACCAGGATGCTCCTCTGTGGAAAGGCTACTTCTACGCCACACTCATGTTCCTGCTCTCCTGCCTTCAATCGCTCTTCAACCATCAGTACATGTACACCTGCTTCACAGTGGGAATGAGAGTCAAGACCGCTGTTATGGGCCTGGTCTACAGAAAGGTAGGTGTATCTATGACACAAACAACAACTTTTTACTTCCAGACGTCAAAACAGTTCACAGTGTATGATTAACACCTTTTACCCATGATGAATGACAGTCTGCATCAGTCAAATTTTTTACGAGGTTTTCCAAATTATATTGTACAAACTCACTGGAGGCCAAAACGTCTTTGTTTTTGTGTGTCATCAATCTAGTCTTTGGTGATAAACAGTTCTGCCAGGAGGACTTGCACCGTGGGTGAAATTGTTAACCTGGTCTCAGCCGACACTCAGAAACTCATGGACTTTGTGGTGTACTTCAACGCAGTCTGGCTGGCTCCTGTTGAGATCGCTCTTTGTCTCTTCTTCCTTTGGCAGGTATATCAAAATAATAAAGTGTACTCTCATACAATATGCATTTAACCACTTTATACACTGTAAAATGTGGCCAGTTAGTTGCTGGCCTGACAGAGACACACACTGACTGACAACCATTCGCTCTCACGTTATTTCACTCTGGGCCATCTTGGCACATTCATTTAAATTCAAAGTCTTAAATTGACTTAGTGATTGGTTTCCAAGATTTTTATAGTGTATTCTTATGTAACATCTTCAACCATGAGCTTTGCTGTTTAGCATTATTTAAACAGTCAAACGGGTCAACCTAATAAAGTGGCCAGTGTGTGTATAAATCATGATGTATTCTACACAGGCACAATACTCAAATATGATAAACACTATTATTACCAGGTATTCTTTCTCTATTTGTTTTGTAGCATCTTGGACCATCAGCTTTGGCCGGAATAGCCACTGTCATCCTCATCTTTCCGCTCAACGGCTTTATAGCAAAGAAGAGAAGCAAGCTGCAGGTAAAGCTAACTCAGGAATGCTTCTTCACACTTTAAGACATCTGGAGTGTTATGTCCGGGATGCCTCAGCTGGTTTAGATAGTAAAGGGCCGTGTGGGTGTTTGGCCTGGGCACTACATTCTCGCTTTGTCCCTTTGATGTCTGCCTCATATAAATGTATTTGAAAAACAATGACAGGAAAGGGTGGGCAGTAGGAAAGCATCATTTTTCATTTCTTTGGAAAAGCAACAGAGGTTTCAGTAAAATTAGATGCCAATTTAATCGAACTTTAGTCGTGAATGCAGCAAACCACATTCCTGGCGCTTTGTTGTTTCCTTGTCGTAAAAAAATCACTAAAATGTAACAAGCTATAAATTCTTGGTGAATTAAATAGGATTAAAGTGGAGGGATGTTTGGAAAAGTGCAGTCGTAAGACAAGCAGACAACCTCATGTTCACAAATGCATGTTCACTTTGTTCTTGTAATTGCCTCTGCCCCTAGTTTCAATTTAACATGCTTTATTTTTTAATTATAAATTAAAACAAAGTCTGTGTTTGGTCAACAGGAGTCCCAAATGAAGTTTATGGACGGCCGCATCAGACTGATGAATGAGATTTTAAATGGAATAAAAATCTTAAAGTTTTATGCATGGGAGAAGGCCTTCCTCGAAAAAGTGTTGGGCTACAGAGAGAAGGAGCTCAAGGCTTTGAAGAAGTCTCAGATCCTGTATTCAATCTCCATCGCTTCCTTCAACTCTTCATCTTTTTTGGTAAAGTTACATTTTTCAAGTTATTAGTGACTTCTTTTCATGTCATGTTATTTGGTGCCAGTTATGGCTGGGCAATATACATTTTCATCCCTTATCTTTTCTTATATGATATCAATTGTCACTATATAATGCTATTGGTAAATTAAGAATCTATACAAAAACTTCCACTTCATATATGCAACCTTTTTTTTCTTTTGCTCCAGTCCAACCGTTGACATTACTTGGTTTGCTAAGACAACCTAAAAAACATTAGGTAATATCACCCAGCCCTACTGCCAGTCACTATAACCTATATTCCTATGTTCTTTTTCCAGATTGCCTTTGCCATGTTTGGAGTCTACGTCACGCTCGACGCCAGAAACGTCCTGGATGCACAGAAAGTGTTTGTCTCGATGGCTTTGATCAACATCCTAAAAACACCACTCAGCCAGCTGCCCTTCGCCATAAGCACAACCATGCAAGTATGTGCCACTTCCCCTTTAATGCCCACTGACATCTTTTCCCATACAATACCCTGTTATTATTTTTGGTCTGGCTACTATAAGAAGCATATAGGTCAGTGAATTAACCATGTAACCCTTTTGCAGGCTGTGGTCTCACTGCGACGCCTGGGAAAGTACCTGTGTTCAGAAGAGCTGAAAGTGGACAATGTTTCAAAGGCTCCATTGAGCACTGGTAGGAGCTCCACCCATGTTATGTATGAATAAACTGCCATTTTAAGGCGTTTCATTTCAACAATTTCTCATCAAATCATAGGCTGTCATGATCGATATAAGCCGCCCACATGATTTTGTTGTTTATATATAAGGACTACCACAGCCTTGTAGGGACCATGTGCGCTGTCACTTCCTGGGTCCCTGGGCTGACTGGGCAGACGGGATAATTATAGGATATTCCCATTTAGTGGTTGAACATAAATCACGGCATGAATTCAGACATATCATTCGTCAAGAAACAAAACAAAAAAAACTACTCTCTTCTGTCTGTTAGTCTGTCAACACTTCCTAAGCCGGCTCGTGAAAGGCAACAACTCTGTAATTTGTATGATTAAGCAAATTCACTTGTAATTATGCCCAAGCCCAGGCCCTGTGACGTGTATAACTTCAAGGTGGAATTTGTAGGTTTGTTTGTTAGTCAGGATGAAAGAGCATGTTCACCGCACAGTACTGAGATACCCAATACTGAGATCCAAAATAGAGATGAGTCAGAATTATTCTACTTAAATAAATTGTTTTTGGATTATACCTTGTTTCGATGTAGTCTGGACCTAGTATCATCCCAGTTTGTTTGTTTAGACCTCGGTTTAGACTGTTCTAGAGCTATAATCTGGAACAAGGCATATTTTCTTGCTTTGTACATGGTCCCTACTAAATAACCCGATTTAGTCCGGAATTAGAACTGCTTTTAACTTGGTTTTGATCTGTTTTAGTCCTAGTTTTTTGCCTGGTTTAGACCTGGTTTAGTCCTTGTTCATATCTGGTTTAGACGTTTGTTTTTGTTACGTTTTTTTCTCAGACGGCGAACAAATACTCATAGACAGTGGCACCTTTAGCTGGTCTGCAGAGGGTCCTATGTGTCTCAAAAGGTACGGCTCAAGTTAAATAAAATATACATTGCACATTTATATATGGCGTAATATAGACAAACTCAGACGTATGACATAATCCACTTCTTTGTTTCAGGATTAATGTCCGAGTGCCAAGGGGCGCTCTTGTTGCCGTGGTTGGGCCTGTGGGCAGTGGAAAGTCCTCTCTGTTGTCTGCCATGCTCGGTGAAACAGAAAAGAGAAACGGTAGCGTCACTGTGAAGGTATGTTTCCAGGTGGAGCTATATTTCTATCTTTTATTTTAACTTTAATAAACACACATCCTCTTTGTCTTGGCAGGGCTCTGTGGCCTATGTGCCGCAACAGGCCTGGATTCAAAACGCCACAGTTCAAGACAACATCACTTTTGGACGAGAGAAACTGAAAACCTGGTACCACCGTGTATTAGAGGCCTGCGCTCTGCTACCAGACCTTGACATACTGCCGGCTGGAGATGCTACAGAAATTGGGGAAAAGGTATAAAATAGAAGTATCAAAATGATTGCTAGAAACACTGGATGTATATAACTTGAATCCACTACTGTAAACGGCAAAATAAATACTATATATGAGAAAGAATTTGTTTTCTGTAAAGTCGTATAAACTCTGACCTGGAGAATTGGATAAAGATAAATGATGGGAAATAGCTCAATTTCAATTCCGCCCACTCTGGGTCAAGACTATTAGCTCATATTAAATGTTTTTAAGTCAGAAAGATTGAGATGATTTGGACCTGTACAGAGGAGGGATAGTGAATATATGGTTAGTAGGATGGTGGGGTCTACAGACTGAAACACATGTCTAATGTAATATTGTTTTCAAAGGGCCTGAATCTCTCTGGGGGACAGAAGCAGAGGGTGAGCCTGGCCAGAGCTGTTTATAGAAAGGCTGATGTTTACCTTCTTGATGATCCATTGTCTGCTGTTGACGCACATGTTGGTCAGCACATCTTTGATAAGGTCATCGGGCCCAAAGGAGTGCTTAGAGACAAGGTAACGTACATACAATGTTTTTCACTGTGGGTTTAGTCTATTAAGTCCAGTCAAAACACTCTCAACCACCCCTCAAACCATATGACCTAGGTTCTTGTTTTCATACTATAGAAATTACCACTGGGGAAATTTTAAAGCTTTTTTAGCATTGTATTTTGCTTATATTCCATTTTCTTATTTGTGTGGCTTGTTGAACAGACCCGTATTCTGGTGACACATGGGATGACCTTCCTGCCACAAGCCGACCTCATCTTGGTTCTGGTCGACGGAGAAATCACAGAGAGCGGATCGTACCAAGAGCTCCTCAGTCGCCATGGAGCTTTCGCCGAATTTATCCACACCTTTGCCAACACAGAGAGGAAGGAGAGTGTGATGCAAAGAGGTAATGACATACTATGGTAAAACATTGGTCATTTTAAAATGCAACTCAACTCACAAGCAATGTTATGTTTTTCTAGCTGGTTCCAGGAGGTCCAACGCTCGCCTCAGCATGATCGACTTTATGCCGTTTTCAAGAGACCTATCGCAAGAGCAGCTCATTGGGTACAAAAGCTTAAGTTTTGTTGTCTTTTTTATTATTATTGTTTATTATTCATATATTTTTGCAGCACTAATCTATGGCTTTCTCATGTTTGATATTTCAGAGGTGATACGACTAATACAAACCTGCAGAACATGGAGCCTGTGACTGAGACAGACCAGGAGCAGATACCAGAGGATCTCGGCAAACTGACTCAAGCTGATAAGGCCTTCACCGGACGGGTAGGAAAGCAAATTTAATATTGAAGTATTATTTATTATATATTCAGGGATTGAAATTAACATTTTACTGGTTACCGTGGCAATTTTCACTAACCCCAATTACTTATATTCTGTGCTTGAAGGTAACGAAGATGAGACACTACATAATAAATATGCATATACAGTATATATTACCAATTCAGGCCTTTATAGTTAAAATATGTCTATAAAATCTAACTTGCCATAGTAGCTAGTGGAGCCAAATTTGAAAGAACCCAGCATTTGGTAAGTGTTAATGTTATTTTTTTCTTTTTCCAGGTAAGGCTGTCCATGTACAAGAACTACTTCAAGACTATCGGCCTGGCCCTCATCATCCCCATAGTCTTCCTCTATGCCTTCCAGCAGGGAGCCTCTTTGGCCTACAACTACTGGCTCAGTATGTGGGCCGATGACCCTGTAGTAAACGGCACTCAGATTGACACAGACCTGAAGCTGACTGTTTTTGGAGCACTTGGATGTGTGCAAGGTAAGTTTACTAGCATATTGGATCAGGTAATAGTTTCCAAGGGTTTTATTTGAGGAAAATGAACTACAATCCCAGGAAAACCACTAGTTTTATTGACGAATACTTGCTTATCTGAACAGGCATTGCCATCTTCGGCACAACAGTGGCCATCTCGATCTGTGGTATCATTGCGTCTCGTCATCTGCACATGGACCTTCTCGTCAACGTGCTGCGCTCTCCCATGTCTTTCTTCGAGAGCACCCCTAGTGGTAACCTCCTGAACCGTTTCGCCAAAGAGATCGATGCCATTGACTGCATGGTGCCTGAGGGTTTAAAGATGATGTTGAGTTATGTTTTCAAACTCATGGAAGTCTGCATCATTGTGTTGATGGCCACACCGTTTGCTGCAGTGATCATCCTTCCTCTGTCCTTCCTCTATGCGTGTGTCCAGGTATCCACAATTTATATATTCTAGTTAGTTTCTGTGATCTGCTGACAAACTGCAGCTCTTACATGAATCAGATTAATGAATTAAGAATTCCAGTTAATCCGATGTTGTACTTTTCTGTATTGCCCAAAGAGCTTCTACGTTGCCACATCCTGTCAGCTGCGGAGGTTGGAGGCTGTGAGTCGATCACCCATTTACACCCACTTCAACGAGACCGTGCAGGGGGCCAGTGTCATCCGGGCCTTTGGGGAACAGCCACGGTTCATCGTTCAGGCTAATGAGAGGGTCGACTTCAACCAGACATCATACTTCCCTCGATTTGTGGCCACCCGGTAAGCAAATATGTAATAATGTTTTGTTAATGAATTTATATACTAGTCATAAAAGGTTAGGAATATTTGATTCATAGTGAATTAATGTAAGAGTGAATGTCTGTGTGTTTATATGCTTGTGTCAGCCCTGTAACCTGCCTAAGGCCTATAGTTGCTAAAATAGTCTCTTAAAAAAACAAGAATACAATTGAATATTCACATAACTAAAATAGTGAATCCATAGGTGGCTGGCAGTCAATCTGGAGTTTGTTGGAAATGGCGTGGTCTTAGCTGCTGCTATTCTCTCCGTAATGGGAAGAAGCACCTTGAGCCCAGGCATTGTCGGACTGGCTGTGTCACACTCCCTCCAGGTACCATACTAGCAAAATGTATTACACAATTAGGTATATGAGAAGGCTTTGCCAGCTTTATAAATCTAATGTAAACTATTTTGTTGGTTATTTCAGGTGACTGGCATCTTGAGTTGGATTGTAAGATCTTGGACCGACGTAGAGAACAACATAGTTTCTGTGGAAAGAGTCAATGAGTACGCCGATACTGCCAAAGAGGTCAGTCTTTACACATGCAGTTTTAAAATGTTTGAACAGAAAACAGTTATATTTCCAGTTTTATTGCATTAGTGACAAGTGGCTGCCAAGTTAAACCCTGTTCTTTGCACTCTTGTTTTGTTTTGCACCATCTAGGCCAGCTGGAGTATTGAGGGCGAGGGAAGCTCTTTGCCACTGGCTTGGCCCCAAAAAGGCACTATTGAGTTGCAGGATTACTGTCTGCAGTACCGTAAAGGCTTGGAGTTGGCTCTGAAAGGCATCACTCTGAATATCCAAGAAAGAGAAAAAGTAAGTATAATTGTTTACTTATCTCTGGAATTTGTCATATAAAGTGTCTAACCATAAACCCATTCCTAGGTTGGGATTGTGGGCAGGACGGGAGCAGGAAAGTCCTCACTTGCCCTGGGAATATTCCGGATCTTAGAGGCAGCAAAAGGAAAGATCTTCATAGATGGAGTCAACATCGCTGACATTGGACTGCACGACCTCCGCTCACGCATTACTATCATTCCTCAGGTACACAGTCAGCAATAACACAAGCTGAGCCCTGGCTTTTCTCACATAAACTGTTTACACTACTCAGATCCAGGATTTAAATAACACTCTGTACATTTTACTACAAGAGTTGGACAGTTTGTTAAAATCTCTTCTTCTTTCTCCAGGACCCTGTGCTGTTTTCAGGCTCTCTGCGCATGAACCTTGACCCCTTCGATACCTACACGGAAGAGGAAGTATGGAGCGCGCTGGAGCTGGCTCACCTCAAGAATTTTGTCTCCAATCTGCCAGACAAACTCAACTACGAATGCTCAGAGGGAGGCGAAAACCTCAGGTACAGATGACTACAGTGATAAGACACGTTGCATTGTAGATATCGGAAACCACAGGCCATTGTCTCGTTTGGTCAGTCATAAAAGCTCACAAAAGATAAATGTTAGCGTACAGGCCAAATGTGAAATGTGTCCATACTTATCTATGTCCATCTGCGTTCTAGCCTTGGTCAGCGCCAGCTCGTGTGCCTGGCTCGGGCCTTACTGAGGAAAACCAAGATCCTGGTTTTGGACGAGGCTACAGCTGCAGTGGACCTGGAGACGGACACACTCATCCAGTCGACAATTCGCACACAGTTTGAGGACTGCACTGTCCTGACCATCGCCCACCGCCTCAACACTATTATGGACTACACAAGGTTTGTACCAATTACCAACAAACACTTGTTATTGCATGTAGTAAGACTATGGTCTGATAAATGGCCTTCTTTCTTTGCAGAGTAATCGTAATGGACAGAGGTCACATTTGTGAGATGGACTCTCCAGCCAACCTCATTGCACAAAGAGGACAGTTTTACCGAATGTGCAGAGAAGCGGGTCTGGTGTAGAAGCAGCCTTGAAGCTGGACAATATTGAAGCAGAACATTATTTGTGTGTCTCAAAAAAACACACACAATAAATAACCATTTGAAGCTATGTGGCAGCTCAACCCTATCTCACTGAGGGCATTGCTGAAGAATCTCCTTTAGTCTCTGTTGGAGACGTGCTGTCGTCTGAATTCAGGAAAAGACTCTTCTAGAGTCTAATGCTATAAATATGTAAATAAGGAAGTGGAGTCAGTTTATTCCATGAAGAAGAGCTAAAACAAAGGCTGGAATGAAAGTACCACAGATTTTCATTCTCTTTTTGAATGGCTGTTATACTATTTTTGTAGTTTTTATAAGTGTATGAAGCACATGACATATTTTTAATGTTCATGATTTGATGTCTCAGGCTTTATCTGATTATGTTTACTCTCTTTTTAATATTTTATACCAAAAGGATTTATAAATTATGTAATTGTACTTTTGTATTCTCGTCTCAAAAAATTGGGACAGGAAAAACTTTGACACACTAACCTTTTAAAGGGTCAACCTGGCAAGTGGAGGGGAAATGAGGTTTTGAGCCTTTAAAATTTCAGCTTGAAGCTGCCAATTTCAGTTTTTATATGTCAGGGCAGGAGGGAAAACAGTGAAGGGAGCCAGCACATTAGCAATGGTCCAACTATGTTGTGGCTCTTGTTTATTTCTGTCAAAGTAAACACATAAAGAAGTCAATAGAGACCTTGCTGGTCAGATTTTAACCTGACACCGGTGACAAAAACCACCATGAATGAAGAGAATTCTCTTCAAAACAATGGTGATAAATCTATGCGTTGAGACTGTCTGACTTCACCACACGACTCAGGCTGCGCACATTCAGAGAAAAAGCTCAGTATTGTTCCTCTGGTGCTGACATGACAAACTGTAAATAACCCGGACTGACCTTATCTCTCATCAGCTGAGAACTCTATGACCTCTGGTTGAAGAGGCATTTGAAGAGGCTTTTGTCTTACTGGTTTAGACAATATATTCAAAAAGACGGTTTATTTATGTCCGAAAAAAATATATAAATGTCCTTAACGTTTTAAAGAATGTGTTGTATTTATACTTTTTATAACAAGCGTGTTGATTTGTCACTGCCCATTTATTTGAAATAAACTGTACATGCTGGAAAATAGTCAGACGCAGGCAAAATTAATTTACAGAATGTGCTGTTTTCAACTTTCTTGGGGATTAGATTGGGGATTGTGTAATAGCCTACGTTAAGGTGTAGTATTGACTACCAGGCACCAGGTGGCAGTAATTATTAACAGAGTACATCTGCGCAGAGGGGTTTGTTTACATTTGTTACAATGGCGACCATCACTGAGCTGAAGTGCGGTAAGAAAAATACTACATTCTTCGTATATATTCATGAAGTAAAAATACCGATATTGCACAGATAAAGAGCACGTTTAGTGACAGTACTTACGACTATAACAAAGTAATGTGAGATTAAAAGGATAACAGCTTGTTAGCCATAACTGTATTTTCCATGTCAATGCAAAAGGTATTTTTTCTATTAACTGTGCGTAGTGTTGAATTAAGATAATTTCTTTAGGTTTTCATAACGCTTTTTTAATCACTCACTCCTGTGTGTGGTTATTAAAGCCGTGAGAGAGACGCTGGAGTCCCGCGGGGTGCTCGGCCAGCTCAAGGCTCGGATCCGGGCGGAGGTCTTCAGCGCCCTGGAGGACCAGCAACCACCGCGGCCGCCACTGTCCCACGAAAACCTGCTCATCAACGAGCTCATCCGGGAGTACCTGGAGTTCAACAAGTACAAGTACTCTGCCTCTGTCCTGACAGCAGGTAAAGAGATGAACAAAGAGAGAGACTAAGCTGATGTCAATAAATCACTAAACATCTAACATACGCTTGAAAAACTAAAACTATGACTTTCATCACCTCTTTTGACATTACAGAACTAGATAATACCCCAATCAACCAACAATTGGTGGCCATGATGTTTTATAACCAACTGTCCGATTTGCAGCACTGTGCATATTATGAGTATGACACCTTTCTGTCATGACCAGTGTTATGTTTTTCAGGAATGTTAGCTACAGGAGCTAATTTCCTGAATTGGACTATACAGGCCACATGCTCCAAAATATTTAGCATTAAGCAATATTTACGTTGGCATACCTTTTGGCTTACTACTTGTTTTTGTTATTGTGCCAACTAACTAGCCGAGCATTACACCTGCAAAAATGTTTGGATTTGAGTCATTTGAGACCCTTAATTATGGTTTAACAATGACTGCCTTGTTGCTAAAATAATTTCAGTATTATACTCTGGTGGTAAGGTCAGTGTACGCTGAAGTTTCATGGACTCTTAAATATTTATAGTCAAATAAACGGCACACCTATGTTTTCAACCAGAGACATATCTCATCTGAGGACAGCTGAGCCCCTTAAACCCTATGCACTCGGTGGCCTCATGTTTTGTGTTGTTTTGGAGTTTTTTTCTGAGAATTCAAATTTTAGCTGGTGTTATTTTTGAACCATGCTTCTCCTAAACTAAATGATGTTTATGTTTTCAGAGTCAGGCCAACCAGAAGTTCCCTTGGACCGACAGTTTGTGGCAGATGAGCTCAATGTTGCAGAAGATGCTAGTTCCAAGTCTGTGTAAGTGTCATAGAGTCAGTATTTAAGAAATGGTCCTCTCAATTATATTTAACTTTAGAATTTTAAACATTCCTTTTCACATTTCACTGGATGAGATACAACCACATTTGAGCTTATTTCAGGCAGTGGTTATTTTTGTACCATTCCAAGATGAGCCTGGACTAACCTAGGTCTACACCAGGACTAACTCAGTCTAGACATGAATGAAATAGAGAGTAATGCATAACACCACTTTGCTAAATAAGGGCAACAGGCACTATACTAGGACCAGCTCTTAAAAGACAAAATCAGGACTAAACCAGTTAGACAGATATTGGTCCACACATGTTTACTCGCACAGGATTACAACAGGAACAAATCAATGCTCTACTTATTTAGAGTCTAAATCAAACTAAATCAAGACTTGAGTCCCACTAAGAAACTGGTTTAAGGCAACTTTTAGATAATTCAACATCTACTTAAACCCAATTCTCATTTTCTGTCTAACTAAAACGGTACCATAATATGTGTTCCTATTGTTTCATAACTAAAACATAATTGCTT
Organism: Philypnodon macrostomus; assembly: GCA_036025475.1. Lineage (NCBI taxonomy): Eukaryota > Metazoa > Chordata > Actinopteri > Gobiiformes > Eleotridae > Philypnodon > Philypnodon macrostomus. The sequence goes on from JAVQKC010154223.1 coordinate 21,323, forward strand.
GTTTTGTAGACCCCTTCTCTATGGCCTGGTGTCCAACTTTGTAAACAGCGTTGACGGTGGAGGGAAGGTGTTTCTGCGAGGGTCGACTCTTCCTCCTTGTCCCTCTGTCTCACACAAATCTGACGCCTAAAAACTGTAACAAGGACCAAAGATATGCCTTGAACTGATTTACTCAACAATGTTTTTAAGGTTTTTGTGTCTGTTGTTTTTAGTGTAGCCAAAATTGTTACTTGAGTTTTATAATTTAAAAATATTTTAATGTAATTTTATTTAGTAAATAAATAACTGTTTTATATTTCTAAACAGGCCTTTATGCTGTTTTCATTACCTACCACAGGATGGCATCCTAAACAAAGACAAAACCTTAGTATTGTGCCGCTGAACAATAAGACTTATATATAGATATAAAATGAGGGTGCAAGCAAATTAGCAAACGTAATTATCTATGTTCTCTAAACTTTAAACATATTTTATACAGTATTGTATCACATAATATGGCTAGTCCTTATGAAAAGATATTGTAGGCCTATATCTATATCTACTACAGTTTTGCACATAGAAAGTTGAATTACAAAATATCACTTAACGTACAGTATTCCAGCTTTACTGTCTTGTGTTAAAATTTTATCATTCATTATATATTGGAAAAACTACATTGAATCTAAATGAGGACTAAACTATGTTCCTAAACCAGAGCTAAGCAGGATTCAACACATACTCAACCCTAATTCAAGACTTGAAAACATGTCAGTGCCCTCACCATGACCGCTCAGAATAAACCTAGTATTTTTTGGGATTTGCATCAATAAAGCTGGTCTAATATATTACTTGGTAACTTTTTATTTTATTTAAGATAACAGCAGTATGTTTTAGGTAGATTTTTAGGTTAAAATATATTTCTTGATTTTCTTGGTTTTGTTACCAACCCAATTTTAACTCACTTGTGTTGCACTCTGACAAGCCCCTTCCCTTCACAATGTTTCCTTAGTCGATTAATCCTTCTGCTCGGCACGCCTACAGCCCTAGTATTTTCCCTAATTGCTGCTTTTAACCCCTTCTCTGATTTCTAACAAAAACAATAGGTGCTTTTTCATTCAAGGCCCTTTCAATTAGCTAAAATATGCTCTAAATTTTAATCATGAAACTTACATGTCTACCACAGCTCTGTAGTGGGAACCTACATATCTTTTATGTTTTTCACTTCCTCTCTCACCATTTAAGGGAACTTGACATTCTTATCTCACATCTCTGGGAATGATTATGCAATGAGCATGTCATTAACTTGCCTCAGGACACCACCAACATCAAGTCTTGGGAAAACAATATATTAACTTCACTTCAGTTTGTCCTGCAGATCTTTGAAAGCTGAGGTCATGCATTTCAAAAAGGTCCAGAGAAAAAAAATGACATAATCTAGTTTTACTCCTAGTGTGTTTATCATAATTTAAGTTTTACAGTGCAGTTTGTGAGTCACAATCTCTTTTACATTATACACATTGTTCACTAGTTATTGTTCCTATCATTGCAGGGAAGTAAACATTTTTATTATTTTAGTGGTGAGTGAGGCTATGACCAGGCTGAATATAGACTCACTGGTCACTTTATTAGGTAGATCCTGTAGCTATAATAAATAAACTTCAAGACCTTGGTTGTAACGAGGTTTATTTAGTAGCAGTTGGATGAACAATATTATTACGTTTGTATTTTTGCCCATAGAACTGACACTCATTGGATAATTTCTTTTCTGGGACCATTCTCTTGCATAGAATCCCTGCAGATCAGACCATGCAGCACCTGTGACTCCGGTGCCAATGTTCTCTTTATTTGAAACCTAAATATTGTTTTAGTAAAACAGTAAAAGTGTGTAGATGGTTAGACAATGGCACTGATCATTGAGTTTGTAGTTTCATAATCTTAATCTACTGTAAAAACTGTTGTGTTGTACAGCTGTACAAACAATGTTTGCCTCTAACTCAAATTAGATTGCATTTGCATTCCTCTGGGGTCAAACATATCCATAAACATATTTTCACTGATAGATGTCCTTCTAGGGCAATGGCAACCAAGAAAAACCCTTTACCTACACAATCCTTAAGAGATTTTTTGCATTATTGTTGATTTAAAAAAAATATATCGTGAGAATTGATCTTTTAGTGTGATTTTTTACTATAGCTTTCATTCATTTGATATCCAATCCCCCTTTACATCACTATAGTCTATTTGTAGACATTTAGCTCTAGGAATCATGGGAAGTTTTTACCATCTAGGAAGAGAGTTTCTCAGACCTTATAGTTATATAGCACTGACACATTCATTTGACTTGTCTCAGTGATGGACATAAAGATTTGGGGATTATAAATGAATTCATCATTTTAGCTTCTGAAAGAATATCTGTCAAAGTTTTAGATATAGGCTATATTGTTGATTTATTCGTTCATGTTACAGTTGTGTATTGATTGACTGAAACCCATCCCAGAAGCTATCAGCCTTTGGTGGGGTACACCCTGGACAATGTCCAGTTAGTCTCAGGGCTGACAGAGAGACACATTACTCAGCGCTTAATATTAGTGGCCAATTCCTTAACACATACAATTCAGTTCACATAGCTCAAAAGCTTACTATGTTGACAGTTTAACAGCCCACTGAACTAATTTGATAGACAGCCCTTTTTCCATGTCGCTATTTTTCACCTCTGCCATAAAACAAAGCCCTATGACACTACAAATATGTACTGTAAAAAAATCTGACTTCATTCATCAGATCACTCCCCTCTTGTGCCGCCATTGCTCTTGAAGAGTTTGGTACAAGCGGCAAACCATTTGGCTCAGTGGAAGTAAATAATAAGAGTGATTCCCATAGAGGCATCGTTGTTTGTTTGAACAATACTATTGCCTCTGGACCATATTTAGTCACCGGGACTCGAGGTGCTGCCCGGGCTAGACTTTGAGAGTAACACAGAAAGCTGCAGAGATTCCATACAGACCCCATTGTCCTTATATGGCACAGACTGCAGCCCTTCTGTTCAGTGTATCTCATTACTCCCTCAGTGTCCTCTGCGTCAGCCTCGTCCCCCCTCCCCTCTCAAATGTCCCCCACCCTGGATTTCCTTAGTTTTACAATCTACGTTTTACTAGAAAAAAAGGAATAGGTTAGTTTCAATGACTTGAATTCAGAATCTTAACTTGATTTGTGTCTGGGGAGAGGGAAGTCTGGGCA
>JAVQKC010154234.1:0-10416 GCA_036025475.1 Philypnodon macrostomus
ACAGTGATTCTCCACAGTGTACCCAACATAAAATATTATTATGACCCCACCCTACAACAAACAGGAAGTCGGCCATTTTGGATTGAAATGGTGAAGTCAGGTATATTTGACAGCCTCTATGTCTCGTGACGTATGGGGCAGACGTATGGGGGCGTTTCGCCGATATACACCTTGCTGTCGTGGGCCTACTTTTTTGCAATACTCTGCTTGTAGTAGCCTACTACTAGTAGCCGCTATGTATATATATATATATATATATATATATATATTGAACCATTGTTTTTATTATCTATAATAGAAGAGAATAGACCCACTGCCTGACTCATTGTAGTGTCTTATGTGTTACAATAAAAGTGTATATTTATAATCTGTCGTGTAGAGCAAGGTGTTTACCACTAAGTGGCACTGATGGATAGAGTTTAGCACATTTGAATGTTAACCTTCAACGGGAAGTTTAATATTACAAAATATCTATTGTTTATGTTGTTGAAAGCATTTAAAAAGCCATTGCTTACATCTGTTGTGTTTTCTCTTTGATCATGTGTGATAAAGTATTTGCAGAGAGAGGGAGCTGGTGTCCCTCCTCCTCTGGACAGCTGCTCCTGATGGGACTGAGATCGTGAGAGAAGCACATCTCATGGAGCTCTGGATCCCTCTGCACTGAAGCAGAGGTCTCCTCCTGGAGTTACCGGAGCTCACAACCTGACCGTCCCACTTTGTCCCACTTTGTCCCACTTTGTCCCACTTTGTCCCACTTTGTCCCACTTTGTCCCAACTGTCCCACACTGTCCCACACTGTCCCACATTGAGGGGATGTCCGTGGGCCGGAGGAGACAGGTCCTGCTCAGAGTGGTGCTGGGGATGCTGCTGACCGTCCTGGAGCCGACTGCCACAGAACACATCCATGAGCAGCGGGAGCCAGGCTCATCCTGCTATGGAGGATTTGACCTCTACTTTGTTTTGGACAAGTGAGTTAACCTTTATCTTAGATATAAAGCTACCATGGAGCATGTGATGTGAAAGCTGCCAAAACAAAAGCCTTCTGCATTCATTGTTGCACAAATTAGTTCCTTGTGATTCTTATGTGTTTGTAGAAGAGGGAGAAACTCTTTTTACGTATATCTTGAGAGCATTGTCCCATGGGAAAGCTGACATAATGGTTTAGTTCCACGGACAATTAAAACTGTCAGCTCGAGCTAAATGAAATCTTATGAACAGTTCAGGGAAACTTTTATTCTTTGCTTTGAAGCCTTGCACAATCTAGTGCTCCCATAGATCTGCAAAAATGGATTTAAAAAAATGAATGTCCAAATATAGATTTTTAAATAGCTCTTTGTTGTAGGAGGTTGTATCAAAGTGTGGTTACTGACATCTTTATTTATGTATTTTTTATTGGTATCGTTGCTTGTTAAACACACCCGCTCCGTGCACCGTTCACTTTGCAGAAACCCTTTCTCCATTAGAGCCAGATGTTCCAAAGATCCTGTGTGTTGGGCTGCCTGTGCGGTGGCTCACAACACAGCATAGACAAAAACCGGAGCGGCAGCAGTGAGAAGGAAAACTGTTTAATTCGATTTTTCTTCACTTTACGTTTGCATTAGCTGGGTTTGCACCTGTTGCATGAAGTCGAAAGTCTTTTAACTTAACATCATTCATCTTAAGATCCAATTGTTTCATAACGGTATCGAACAAACTGACTCCAGGAAGTAAAACGACGTATAAACGTGTGCCTCAGTTGAAAGTATGTTGTATGGAAACTTTTTAATATGCAAAGTCCTGAAAAACCACTAACCACTTCTGTATCTGTGCATGTTCAGACCTGGCATTTCTGACGACTGCATTTCTCTGTGCCACATTCAAATTGTAATTTGTTCTTAAATCCCTGAGCAAATTGAGAATGTCAGTCAACACTACTCGGTCAGAGGCAGCATACCGACACAGGACTGCCACAAGTACCACCAGTGACAATATTTACTGATTAGTTACGTATGTGAAGTATTGAAATGTCAGTATTTTAGAGCATAACTTATTTGAATCAATCACTTCATAATTGTAATCATTAAAAACACACAGTTGACAGTGAAGACTCTTGGAACCTAATGTGTGCTTTAACAAAAAGCATCTGGAAAGAAGGCTGAGAGGAATAAACTATATACCTGTAATAGTATTTTGTGCAAGTATCATTTATATTTTTGTATGTGACTTTCCCTCAGGTCTGGCAGTGTACAAGGCTACTGGAATGAGATTTATTACTTTGTTGATCACTTGGCGCACAAGTTTATAAGGTTAGCTCCCACAGAAACAACCACATGTTAACAAACATGTGTAGTCTAATACTGCGTGTTTGACTCAGTCCACAGCTGCGGATGTCGTTCATTGTCTTTTCAACAGAGGGAAGGATTCTCATGCCTCTTACAGAGGACAGGTGAGATACTGTACTAGCTTTTGATTTACATTTAAATTTGATATATCACATGTCCTTTAATGTCACTGCTCAGAGAGCAGATCCGTTCTGGACTGGAAGAGCTGAACTTGGTGCAGCCGGGTGGAGACACTTTGTTGGACAAAGGTCTTCAAAGAGTGAGTCACCTGTGACGCCCATGGGAAAGTGATTTACTTGGCCAAAACTATTTAAATAAAGCATAATTAAATTAATAGACACTGACGCTAAAACTCTTCTCATAGGCCAGTGAGCAGATCTACTACAGGAGTGGGGATGGTGGGTACAATATTTTCCATTTTAACAGTCAATCATTTGTTCATTTTTATGAAATCATCATTACTGAACATATGGTAAAGTCACAAACTGAGTAATAATAATAAAAACCTGGTATTTCCTTCTTAACATAAAAATATACCTGTAATGTTTTGTTTTCTCTGTTGTCTCTTCAGCGTATCGGACAGCAAGTGTGATCATTGCTCTGACAGATGGTGAACTGAGAGAAAATCAGTTTGACTTGGCACAAAGAGAGGTAATAATGACGCAAGTTTGGCCTTGCAGCAAAAACACATACACTTCTAATCATTACAATATTACATGTTGCATAACAACAGTACAATAATGCTTTATGCATTATTGTTAAATTAGGATTATGCAAAAAAAAGGCTTTTCGGGCATTGAATAAAGCCGAGGGCTTTATCCAATGCCCGAAAAGACAGTTATAAACATACCACTGAAAAAAATACCTGAAATGTATGGTGCATATTTGATTGTCTAAATCTTTTAGTGGGAGTTATGTTGTAGCAGCTGTTTTCTGCAGCTGTCAAAGACATGCCATTACAGATGACATCAGTGACTGAAAATGTGCAACTTGAGGTTTTTGAGAGTTTAAAAACACAAATGAACAGCGTTGACACATTGTTTTGTGCAGGCGGGCAGAGCTAGGCAGCTCGGTGCTAGTGTCTACTGTGTGGGAGTGAAAGACTTTAATGAAACACAGGTATCTCGGTTTAACTTCTGCAAGAAACCATTTATCATGGCACTAATCCACTTCCATTTATTCAATCATTCAACCGATTCTTTACAGCTCTCAACCATCGCCGACAGCAAGGACCAAGTGTTTCCTGTCAATGATGGATTTCAGGCGCTGCAAGGAGTCATTGACTCGGTTTGACAAATGCACAATAAAGGAAGCACAATAGTATACAACTAATATTAATTTACCTGATTGTATTTCTTTGTATAGATCCTTAAAAGATCTTGTATTGAGATACTCGCTGTAGAGCCCTCAAGCATTTGTGAAGGAGGTAAACACAATAATTTTCAGTTAAGAACCAACCAGCCTAGCAAACCATTATAATATATCTGTCCGTGTATCAGAGTCCTTTCAGGTGGTTGTCAAGGGAAACGGCTTCCTTCACTCAAGAGATGTACACAAGGTTCTGTGCAGCTTCCGCATCAATGACACAGTCACACTAAGTGAGTACCTGCATGTGCCTGAATCCAAACATTACATAAGACACTGTGTGTGTGTGTGTGTGTGTGTGTGTGTGTGTGTGTGTGTGTGTGTGTGTGTGTGGGTTTGTGGGTTTGATGTAAAAGGCAGACATCTTTGCACTTCTACTCAGCCGCTCTTTACATCACCGAAGCTCACAGTTATTTAAACCTCTGTCTTGTTTATAACGCTGGTGCCTGAATGAGCTGGTAGAGCGCTCAGGCTGAAGAGAAATGTGGATCTCTTCAGAGACAAGCACGTGGTAGACTGTCTCACAACGCCAGGATAAATAAACCACAACCCTCCCTCAGTCGATCCTCTTTCCATGAGCAAAGGAAGTCAAGGAATTTTTTTTAACAATACAAATATCATAGCAGCTGAATCGCCCAATTTTACACTTTGGTTTAGACTTACAGACTATAAAACACAATCAAAATCTTACTTTTTCTCTATTCATCAGTGAAAAGACCTCTGGAGGTTAAAGACACTTATCTCCTTTGTCCTGCTCCTGTTTTGGAAAAACAAGGAACGTGAGTAATAGTATGACATATGAAACCTTTCTGTATCCAAATAGATGTTAACTCAAAAAGCCCCTAACTATTGAAATTAGGTCTGCCACCCTCTATGTCAGCATGAACAATGGTCTGAGCTTCATATCAAGCTCCGTCACAATTACTGCAATCTCTTGTGTAAGTAACAAGGACCCTATATACTGAAGTGTTATTTATTTTTTTTTACTGTGCATTTCACAGTACACAGAAGTCTGTATTTTTAATTGTCTGTTTCAGTCGGATGGTAAGTTCGTGGCCATAGCACTGCTGATTCTGCTGCTGTTGTTGACCATCGCTCTGCTTTGGTGGTTCTGGCCGCTCTGCTGCACTGTGGTATGGCACAAATCAGACTCCACAGCCTATTTATTCATTGTGCAATTATTTAAAATTTATTGAAAATAAGAAGACTTTGCTTTTTTACAGGTCATTCATGAGCCAGGTCCTCCTCCAGTCATAGAGGATTCCTCAGTACGTAATTTATCACATTTATCTTGTTCTTTTTGGCAAACATAAATGTGATAAATGATGCTGTTTTTCTACTTCAAGGATGATGAGGATGGTTATCCAAAGAAGCGGTGGCCCACAGTGGATGCTTCATACTACGGAGGACGAGGGATCGGCGGCATCAAGAGAATGGAGGTAACATTATTCACTGAGTTGTGCTTTATATGAAACACAAATCCCAGCTGTCTCACTGGCCACTTTATGTAGACCTTGCCTGGCCAGCCGTGACTAACTCTTTTCCTATTCTATACAAAGATGTTAGTCTGGACTCTCGTTGATTGCATTCAATTTCAAGGGCGGAGTTTACCGATCAGAAATGCAAGATGCTAAAAAGCCACTCATGCACACAGCTTGTTTACAAGGAAGTCACGGCCAACAGAACGACTCGTAAATGGATTGTGATTGGTACGCCCTCAAAATGGCTGATTAATGATTCACTATGATCAAGAGACGGGGCTGGTATACCAGGCTAATGTAGACCTTAGGGTTGACTTATATGATTGCCAATCAAGCCAGTGGAGTTTAGTCATGCACATGTGTTCAGGACAAACCCACTGAAGAGGAAAGCCAAGCATCAGAATGAAAAAAGCCCAGTATTTGTATTTCTATGGCCTCATTGTCAAAAATAAGATGAAAGTTTTATATAACATATTTTAAGACTTCTGGAGCAACAACAATCTGTGTTCTGAGTTCATCCAGACAGCAGCCAGCTCAGCACAAAGCATTGCTGAATTACTGGAAGACTGACAGGACATCAAAGTGCAAGAGTATCCAATGAAACAGGAAGCATTCAGTAAAAAGATGAGTGTGCAGTTCTTCTCTGAGTCTCTGTGACCAGTTAAAACAGGCACCGTTAAGACGAGGCTCTTTGGACACAGAACTGCAAATGTGGCAGAGTCTGCAACTGTTTAATACAGTTATAGCTGTTTGATGTGAGCTGTGTTTCAGACAGTAAAGCTCCAGTCCAGAGGTTTCTTAAATGAAGACATTGTGTTTCTGTGATGTAAAGTCCCCCCCCTGGCCTCTACAGCAACATCAGATCAGTTTGTGGGATAGCACTTTGACCAATACTGGTGGAGCTTTTGAGTAGTGAGATAACAATCTCTGATTTGATGTTGCTGTAGGGGCCAGACAGTCAAGTTTAGACTTTTTCTTTTTACAGTTTTTTTTTAGGAACGCTTCAGACTGCAGCTTTTAAGACCACATTTTACCCAGAGAAAATACAGCTGACTGTGAAAGGTGAAATCTGACTTACAAACTCAGATGCGAGTGCCTAACTACAAACAGAATAAAGTGGTCTACATTGTATTGATTATAAAGACTGTAGTTTATTTGACCAAATGAGTGCAGTGCTTTTGAACACTTCTAGACAAATACAATATGGAAAGTATGCACTGCTTCATTATAGTATTTTCTGGGCCAACATTAAAGCCTTGTGGCTCGTCTGCGGAGGCGGCATGAGAGAAAATGTGACCAAATAAACGACTTGAAAAGGAGTTGTACTGTTTGAAGAAATGACATGAGACAGACTACCACAAGGAAATGAGTATCAAGCTGAATTGTGAAATGGAATACAATAAATGGATTATTACCAAAGAATTCACCACCTTAAATTTCAACCTGTCAAGTTCGCAACGTTTTTATGTGAATTCCAGCTGTGGCAAATTCAATGCTGATGTAATACATGCCCCTAATACCCGTGCCAAGGGCTGTAGTCCAATTTTCTTCTTTGCTGTGGTCCCTAGGTGCGATGGGGCGAAAAGGGCTCCACTGAGGAAGGAGCAAAATTGGAAAAAGCCAAAAATGCTCGAGTGGTAATGCCCGAGCAGGAGTTTGACTATCCTACCCTGAGACCTTACTACCATACACACAAACCAGTCTGGCCACAGAAATGGTTTTCTCCTATTAGGGTGAGTGTCACTTTTTATTATTATGTACAATGCAATAATGTTTATCTAACAACTGTGTGTGTGCTACAAGGAAATTGTAAATCAAAATGCATACCAAACAAAAAGTATAATCAGACACAGACCTGAACTGTGCTCACTCCTTAATATGGGCTGTGTTGAGAGGGAAGCTACATTCTTTGGTTATCTGAGTTTCTAGCATATTAATCCCCCGATTCTCCAATCAAATACGCACATCTGGAGTGGAAATGTGGGCAGATACAACCTAACTAATGGACTCGTAAACATTGTTTAATAGTGGGGCAAATAAAGCTCTTAATGGATTTTCAGTGCTGCTTAGTCGGCCAATGCACACAAATTATGTTAAACATTTGGTTGTTTTCAAAGATTGTTTGTGTTGAGAGTATTATTCATTTACAATGTTGTTTCTCTTTTAGGGAAAACTCCATGCACTGTGGGTTGTTTTGAGAAAAGGATATGACAGAGTGTCTGTGATGAGACCTTATCCTGGAGACAAGGTGAGACCCCTGGCCTCTTTATTAGGTAGACCTATTTACTGCTTGTCAATGAATACACTTAGCAAGTTTTAACAACCCACCAGTCAAATGGATTTGCTCATGCACATAACTTCCGAATGAAAAAGGAAAAGTGAATGGTGTAGTTGAGATGATGATCTACTGGGACAGTCACACACAACCATGACTACGGTTTACAGAGAATGATTTGAAAGGACTGGACATCAACGTCTGGAGTAGGCCATCTCTGAACCCACAATAACACCGCAACAGCAGACAGAGTCGTCTGTCACTTTTTTAGTTACAAGCTCTACTTCATAAACCGATCAGATAATCTAATAATCTGATCAATTAGTCTAATAATCTGATCAGTTAGTCTAATAATCTGATCAGTCTAATAATCTGATCAGTTAGTCTAATATTCAGATCAGTTAGTCTAATATTCAGATCAGTAAGTCTAATAAATTGATCAATTAGTCTAATAATCTGATCAGTTAGTCTAATAATTGCTTATTGTGGTGTGTGAACGAATAATGGACTTCAAAAAATGTAAGTGGGCACAATATAACTCAAATCCATTATTATTATTTATCTTCAAGGGCCCGGTATGACCATCACACAGCTGTAAAACACTACACATGATGACAAACCCTTTTTCAGATTGTGAACCGGCTTTATTAACATCAGGCAGACATTCAATAATGATTTCTCTGAATTTAGTTTCGGTAATGTTATTTGATCTGTGCTGAATAAACAGGTCTCAGTTTCCCTCTCCTGGGAGAGAGCGAGTAGTCAAAGGTAAAAACACGCTCGGTCATACAGTCTGGAGAAGTCATTACCGATGCGTTGACTTGGCAGGAATGCTGTTTTGCTCCTTGACACGAGCTTAATGGACACAGAAAGGAATGTGTGCTTTCCATCTGTTGACCCTCTGCATTGAAGGAATGTTTGACCAGAAATCTACATGTGTCATTTCTGCAGTCATCAAGAAACTTAAAGGGCCCCTATTCTGCTAACTCATCTTTTCTGAGTTTATAATATTGTTTCACTGATTGTTATTTTTCTGAGAAATCCTGAACGCTCACTATGCTACATCCCATTGTATGCATTGGCTGTATTAAAAAGTGGGCTTGGACAGTAGGGGTAGGGAGGGCCTTTTAAAGAATATACACTAAAATATATATTGCCACTTACTGCAAAAATGTGAATATATCGCAAGAGCATCATGGTCTTAAATCTGATCTGATTTACTTGAATGAAATCGTGTGACTCAACTTGTTTTAACCATTTGAACTCGAACTGTTTCGACAGGGCAAGTGCATTACATTCACGAGAAGCCGGTCGTACCCTGCTCCCCGATATCCCATCTACAACCATCCGCCCACACCCGTCTACACCCTTCCCCACAACAGTCAGCGCCGTTGGTCTGACGACGGGAGCTCCATGCCTCCATCACCCACCTCCACCCTGCCCCCTCTGCCCACAACACCCCCTCCTCCATCTATCATGACTCTGCCTACATACAATACATACAGACCTGCCCCGGACAGAGAGCTCCCTCCACCCTCCCCCACTGGGACTCTGCCTCCACCCCCGAATGGATCAGCGCCCTCTAGAGTTCCCCCACCTACACGGCCCCCTCCCCGCCCCAACAGTGAACAGTGAGCAACAAAGAAAGCACAGGTTTTATGTAGTTTCTTCTTCTTAAAAACACACCCAGCTATGTTTACTTTTCTAAACTTTTGAATGACATATTTGATTGTAAATCATATCCTTGCTTGACCGCATCAAAATATATGAGGGAACATGTCTTCTGCATGAGCTAAACTGGCAGAAACTGAATACAGAATTCAGCTGTGCCTCACTTAACTTCACTAAAATGACACTGACTGTGCAAGTAAAGCATTTTGTAGATAATCAAATGTTATGTAAAAATGTATAAATATGGATTATCTCTTTTTTACAAAATGTTGAATTTTGATTCATTTTAATTAAATATTGGATACATTTCTTGTGAGATTTGCACTTAAAGGGTGACTTTTTACTGTCACTTTTCTCCTTCACAGAGCGCCCCCTACAGTTTCAGAGAATAACACCATCCACAGAAAAAACACAAAGAATAGAAACTTTATATATAGACTCTAAACGATCAAAAAGCTACTGTTCAACACAAAAACACCAGATCTGCATCATTTTTGCATCTTTTATTTCTTGGAGCTCTCTCTGTAAAAGCCGGTTTAAAAGCAATTTGTGTTTTTGGTGAGACCTGTGACTTGACCCGGGACTTCCAGGGACATTCATCCTAGCAAAGAAGCTTCATTCACCCCACAAGAACTCATTTAGGATCACACTGACTCTGAAGTTGTGTTAAAGTAAAAAGTTACATCTTTAACACAAAAGATTTGAGCACTCACAAACAGCATCATAATACAAATTGACATTCACAGATAAAAAGTTGTTCAATGTTAAAAGGAGCCACAACACAATATATAGTGGACCAACATATAGTGGACCAATATATAGTGGACCAATTTCAAAATGTGTAGCATCTTTTTTGTGGCCACAGTGGGTGCACACCTGCTGCATCTCCTCATTCACCTGGATGTCCCCTTCTACTATCTCCTCATTCACTTGGATGTACCACTAAACCTGATGCATCCACACACACATATTGAGCTCTCTCAGCACAAGGACCTCATCCATCAGTCCTGGACACATCTATAACCTGTCCGTCCTGGGAGTGGATCCCTCTATCATGTAGTTCTCCCTAAGGTTTTTTTTTTCCCCATAACTGTTTTTTTTTTGGAGTTTTTCCTTGCCGCGATGGAGGGTCTAAGGACAGGGGATGTCCTAGGACAGTCCTGTTGTTTGTGTGTCTATTGATTGTCTATTAACGTGTTATGGTTTGCAATGACCCTGTTTATTGTTTACATACATCTCTTTTTGTGAAGCCCTCTGAGGAAACTGTGTTGTGATATAGGGCTATACAAATAAAATTGAATTG
>JAVQKC010154235.1:0-43454 GCA_036025475.1 Philypnodon macrostomus
TGGGGCAGACGTATGGGGCAGACATATGGGGCAGACGTATGGGGCAGACATATGGGGCAGACGTATGGGGCAGACGTATGGGGCAGACGTATGGGGCAGACGTATGGGGCCGTTTCGCCGATATACACCTTGCTGTTGGGGACGACAGCACAGGCCTAGTTCTACATCTATAATTAAGATACCAGATTCTGAAGCTTTACGAGCGGACAGCTTTCGTTTCCGTCTTCCTCTCCCCGAAACAGTCTCCTCCTTAAAAACAAAACCGATGAGGATTATAGATGTCATTTATCCAGTATTGCTAACTTTATCAAAATGCTTTTAAAAAAAACCTGTTCTTCTTTTTCATCTTCCTGACTGTCTGCACTAGAGCCAATGCCTGTAAAACATGAGATGCATTCAATGACACGTCAACCTAAATAAAACAACAATAGAACTTACTAGACTGTTTGACAAGTTTGGACTGGGATTCGGATGAAACTTGAGGTTTCTTTGCAACACTGCCTGGCTCCTCCTAAACACAACAGTTCCATAAGGACGATAGATGTAATCAGCTAACTGTGAAGGATGTTTTAGTGTTTAGACATGACTGTATGTAGAAGAGTACCGACCATTACTGTTTCAGCTTGTGCCGTTGGGACTGTTACCTCCTGTTTTTCCTCAGTTTCAGCTTCACCTTTGGAAGAAGAAATTACACTGTTTGTATTCCCTCGCAGACCTCACAATCACCCAGACAACTAACTAAAGCAGCCGTTTGAAACTGACCACTTTCTTGTTCCCATTGAATCAAATACTGAACAATAAGGCCAATGTATATAATTCCTTGTTTTGTCCACATATCTCTACTGCTAAAACTAGCTGTATTGTGTGATAAAGCAAACAACACAAACAGAACTGGTTTCTTCTGTTTTAGTTAAACTTACTTCCATCTACAACCATCTGTATTTTATCCTTTTCGTCTGTCATCTCTTCTTCCTATTAATGGAACGCAGTCATTAAGTAAACAATATAATAGAAAGATAATTGTGAAGGAGCAGTGGCAGTGTCTCACTTCTGATGGTTTCCCGTCATCATTAATCTCCGTATGCTCTGAAAACAACACAACGGTGGTTAGAACTTAAGCGACCAAATAAAAGCACACAAACCACATTGTTTGTACCTTGTTTAGATGGTTCTTTTTGTAATGGAACACACTCTCCTTCAGCATTTTCCTCCACCTCGTCAGCAAGTACAATATGACCTTCTGGGTTTGCTGCTACTTCATGTAGCTCTTCTTCCTTCTGCCTAGGAGTGTCATTGAGGGTTGTGTTCTCATCCTAAAAATGAAAGAAAGCATGCTTTTGCATACAAAACACTGAAGATCCTCTTTTGATTTTATATGATGCTGAAGAACAAACCTCGACCTGTGGTGCAAATGACTCAGACATCTCAACTTCTGATGCCTCTACAGCAGAGCTTTCAGACACATCTATAAAATATTATAAACAGAATGTGTTTAAAATAGGGCTCACTTCTAAATGTCTAATATATGGAAATATTTTATTGACTTTACCTGCAGTTACACTGTCATTATCCATCTTTATTTTCTGAGGGGCTTCACCAGCTGAGACCTCTACATGTGAGCCATTCTCTGCATTCACTGTACTTGTCTCCATTTGCTCTACTACCTCTGGTTTTTCCTTGCCACCTTGTCCAATAAGACTTGAAGACACTGTGCTGTCAGGATCCATTGATAGCAGTGTGAGAGCCGCTTCTTTCATCTTCAGGTCAGCCTCTTGTTGCGACATATCTAGAGTGGCACCCGCTTGATCGCTGGGCTCAGGTAGACGGGCATCAGCCGAAGTGCACACATCCATAAGAGTGAGTAGAGCGTCTGCATTCTCGGGCAGAGCAGCCATTTGACCCGGGCCTGGATCAGTTTCACCCTCCGATGGTTCAGGGGTGATATCGCTCAGAGCGTCGAACGTGTCGTCAGATAAAGATGTCGTGACTGTCGTAGTGACCGGCTCGGAGTCGGTGCTCGTGTCCGGGAGAAGGGAGACAGTTAGAGGTTTTGGAGATTTTGTCTTTTCTAGTTTGTCTTCTTTGGACACTCTTTGCTCCTCCTGGCTGCCGTCTTTCATTTCAAGATCTTTATCGTTTTTCTCAGTTTTTTTCTTTGAACTCTTCATTTCAGATTTGAATGCTTCTTCTTTTCGATGTTCCTTTGTGCATTCCACTTTCTTTTTTTCCTTTGTAGGGTCAGCTTTAACACCAGATGCACCAGCTGAACTTTTAACATCCACACTATGACTTTTCTTATCAGCTTTGGGCACCACTGGACTCTTTGACTCTTCTTTGGATTTTATTTTAGTTTTTTCCAACGACTTCTCTTTTTCTAAAACCTTCACTTTTCTGGGATCTTTCTCAGCCTCAAAGCCAGATTTGCTTATTTTTTGCAGGTCATTTGTCTTAGTTTTCTCCTTTTCACCATCTTTACTTTCTGTTTTGGATTTGATTTTTTCTTCATTGTGACTCCTAGATCTTTTAAGGACTTCTTTTGGGTGTTTATCCTTCTTTTTGCTACTCTCTGAACCCGGGTCCAGGTCTGATCGATCCTCAGAGAAGCCAGTTGAATCTGGACGGAGAAGTTTAAAATCCGTTTTAGTTTTCTCTCCTTTGGCTTTATCCTTGGTTGTATCTTTCTCTTTCTCTCGCACTTTATCCTTTTCCGCTTTCAGCTCCACTGAGGGAGGTTTGACTTTCTTCACGTCTTTAGAAGTCACATCACCTGACGCTTCTCGTTCGGTTCTCTTTTCACTCCTGTTTTTAGGCTTCTTCTCTTCTGAGGTTTTAACAGATGCACCTTCTTTTTGCACATTTTCAGTTTGCTTGTGTTTGAGTTTAGCTCGCTGGTCTGACAAACTACGCTCTTTGTCTTTGCGCTCTTTGCGGGATGGACGGTCAAATTTACTAATGGATCGATACTTGAGTGCTTCCTGAGAGCCCTGCTCCAGCTCCAGGATGAAGGAGTGAGTGCGACTTTTGTCACTGATCTTTTTGGGTTCAGAGGAATCCTCAGAGAAGCTGCCGCTCATTCTCCTGCCCCTCTCATCAGGTGACGCTGACTCTGACAATTGCCTCATAAGCTTTTGTTGTGAGGACTTTGGAGTGGTGGGTTTCGCTTCCTGGTTTAAAAAAAAAAAAAGATACAATATATGTTATTACTTAATAATACAATCTTTCTGGCGTGCATCAAAAGGCTCTAATGTCACATACAGCCTTTTTGAACCCTTCCCTAGCTTCTTTCTTCTTGCTTGTGACATCTCCCTCTTTCCTGTAGGCAAAGCATTTCAGACAGAGTTCATTAAAAACCAAAAAAAACAAGAATACTAGTCACAAAAAGTTAGAGACTTTCTGGTGAAATGAAAGAATGCTCCGAAAATGCTATAAAGTACTATCACCTGGTTATACCTAAATACCATACCGTCATGAAATACTGTAATATCATTGTGCCATTAACATTATGCGCATTTATTTTCACTTTCAAGCCCAGTTAATCATCCCCAACATTTTGTGACTAGTAAAAATCAAGTTGGGCTAAGTACCGTGAGTCTAACTTCCTCTTCTTCAAAGCCATTTTTTTCTCCAGGACCTTTCTTTCTTTGCGAGCCTCTTTGGCTCTTGGGCGCACAGATGTTGGAGCATCTCCACTCTTTTGATTCTTCTTATCTGTGAAAAAGTGCTAAAACCTTACGATATGCAGACATCCCTATACGAAACTATATCATTGAAATGAAGTAGAAAACTAAGGTGAGACAAAACTAACACAAATATTAAAGACATACTTTCTTCTTCAGTCTGCGCTGCCTTCTGTTTGCGCTTCTCCTCCAGTCGCTCTCGGTTTTGCTGCCTCTTCAGTAATCGTTCCTCTTTGTCCTTTGCCTATGATCAGCAAAATCAATTAACAATCTAAGGGGAGTGTGTAGGGCCATTGTCCAGTGACACTACATTTCATATGAATGCCTATTTAAGTACTATTGGACTACTAGTTCCACCACTTACCGCAGATCTCCGACGCTCCTCCACAGTGACTTCGTCGTCAGAGTCGCTATAGTAACGGGAGTACAAGAACGGCTTATGGACATAGGCCTTACGTCGGGGCTTTTGCTTTTCCTCCCCATCTCCACTGTCTTCTTTCTTTTTTTCATCTGTTCAAATTTTAAGCAGAAAACAAAAACATCATCAAGAAGCAGCACAAAACAACACTAACAGTTACAACAATGAACACAGACCATCTTGAAGCTCCCCCTCTTCAGAAGAATCCAACGGTGACTGCGCAGAATCACTTTCCTCCTCGAAAGACGACAGGTCACTGGTGTGGACAGAGCTCACAGTGATGTCGCTCAGCCCCTCCAGATCAGAGTCTTCCAATGAATATTCTGCACAAAGATGAAAAACAAACAAATCAGCAATCAATCAGATGTCAGCTGTTGTGTTTATGGCAACTATAATATAGTATAGTATAGTCAAACTGTGGAGGAAGGCAAGAGATTGATAAAAGATTGAAGCTTTAACATTAAAAAGTCAAATCTGTTAAGTTTGTGATATATATGGGTATATTACGATTATAATAATTTGCAGTTGTGTCTACATTATTATCTAAGATTGTGTAAAGAACTCGAGTTATACCAATCTTTAGAGGAATTAACATCAAGTAACAAGCTATTTAGCAGCTGACCTTCTTTCATCCTCTCTTTGGCCTTCTGTTTGGCTTGACTTGAGGTTTTCAGCTCTTCATCCTGTTTCTCCACAGATTGTTTTGATGCGGTTCTTGTAGATGATTTGTCTTTATCCTCTGTCGTCTCTTCATGAGCCTCTGACTCATCCTCTTCCCTCTTCACCTCTTCTTTCAACCCTTCTCTACTTTGTTCCAGTTGTTCTTGACTATTTTCACTCTTTACTTCTAATGCCTGGACCTTAGACGTCAGCTTTTCATCCTCTGTGTTTTCAACGATCTTGTCTTGTTGGGCTTCCCCTTCCCCACCACTCACGTCCTGTTCACTTTCATCTAAGTCCATGGGTTCCTCGAATAGCTGGGGTTTTTGTCCTTTGTCGCTGCTAGAACAGGCCCTCATACTCGCCTCCTGGCTCAAAGTGGTGATGGCGTCCAAGATAGACATGGCACTGCTTGCTGTTGTGGTCGGCGGGGAAGATGATGACGCTACAAATAAAACCATTAGATAAAAATATTATGTTTGTGTAAGAAAACATAACTTAAAAAAGGTGTAGTCTGTGAGTCTCCTAAAGTAAAAAAATGCTTCAAATGGACTATCTGACCCTATTCTATGATGTAAAGTAGCTTGTCTGCAGTTTGGCAGGCCCAGAAAGCTCAGCTACTACTATTCAAACGTACACACTTTAGTTTACACCATGGAACAGGGTCAGATAAAGCTTCTTTTGTTTTTAACCCCAACATTTCTAATATTCTTTTTCATCCTATACATACCCTGCTCGGGAATACTGTCTGCTTTAGTCTCTGTTGTGGTCAGAGAGACTGGCGGCTCTTCTGCACAGGTTCCTGGCGACAGAAACTCTCGAACTACTCTCTCCACCTGTGGCCTGAAGATGTGATTTATTTTGGGATCCACCACTTGAGCCACAATCCTGTCTACACCCTGCTCCAGCATCCCAGACCTAAGGTGAGCAAAATAGGTTTAATCACACAATATCTAAAAAGAGCAATTTGTTCAAATCTGTTATAGAGACTTACTGCAACACCAGCTGTCGGATATTGTTCCTTAGCTGGTTCTTGTTTAAATGAGGGCTCCATGTGTGGTTAGAAAGGTGATTGGAGACAAAGTTGTCCACCCTTTGTTTCAGGTTTAGGTAAGCTGGCTGAGAAATACAATATTGCTTGTAAAATGTACTGTACGTTGCAACAAATCCAAAGCTCTAACACACACACGCATACACACAATTCAGATCACAGCTCATATTAAACCTGTCTGGAAGCATTAACACTTGAAAAAAAAAAAAAAAAGTAAAATATTAACTGTTAAACATCTTTCAGAACATGCTAATTGCGACCATTAAAATCGATTTTAATTCGATTGCGGTTAATTGTGCAGCACTAATACAGATACCAAAAAGTAATTAAAAAGTCAAATGGGTTAAGATTATTAAGTTCAATGATAAATTTACAATTACCTTTGTATCTACATCTGCCAGGCATTCTCTTCGGAACTGGTCAAACAATCCTTGTGTTTTTAGATGGTTCACTATCATTGAGACCAACTGTGGGTCTCCAGGAGGTAAACCCGCCATTACAGGGCGCCTGTAGCGTTTGCAGTAGATTTAAAAAGACGGAACTTGTAATGCAAATGAAATTAACAGACTATGGAGCAAGCAGTTGTCTGTTTTGGTTCTTGATATTCGAAGATCTGACCCGGAAGAGAATCCGGATTGGAACAGAAACGCAACGGAAGAATAAAAGCCTTTTCAAAGTAAAATAAATCATGTACCACAAAGTTCCACACGCATGTCGTTATGTAATGCATGTTAATATTTAATTTTACCTACTTCACTCCACGTGAGATATCTGTAGCTGTGTTATATTAGCTGTGCTGTTAAAAATAATGCGGCTATGTTCCATTTACTAGAGTTAAATGTGCAAAGTCCTCCAGCACCCTCTGGTGGACATAGAAATGTTCTGCATGCTGACGAGCAGAATGCGGTTTATGCATTCTCATTTTACCATAATCTCGAACAACAATAAATATAATTTCTCTGGTTATAATAAAGATATGGCAGCGGTGGGATTCGAACCCACGCCTCCGAAGAGACTGGAGCCTTAATCCAGCGCCTTAGACCGCTCGGCCACGCTACCCTATAGAGGCCTCTGAAGACCAAAATTCCGCAGTTTAATAATCGCAAAAAATAATTTCTTTCTGTCAAATTTGTTTTTTTTTTACATATATGGAATCATTTCTACCCACTAACTAGGGGTTTCCAAACTAGCCAGAGATTGCAGGACTGTGTTCCACAGTTTTGCCATCTCTGAGGATGTGAGATCATGGATATGTTTGAGCTGAACCTGTAGACATTAACGAAATAAACTATCCCTGTACATTGTAAAACAAAGATTATAAAAAAATCCTACAACTGATAAATGTACATAATCACTTTATTCTATATGTACAGAAGGTGGCTACTTTTGGACTCAATATGGGGAGGGGCTTCAAGAAAAACAGGTTGAGAATCACTGCACTAAACTACCATTTCTAACCTGAGACTGGCATTGTGTCTGATATATTCTTGTGTAGGTTACCATCGGTTGTAATTTGTAGATGACTCATGTTTGCAAAATCAGTTTGTTATTAAATCAAAGACATTATTTAAATATTTTATTGGAAATTTAAGTATGAAGGTGGAGAAGATTCAAACATGTCATATTGTTGAAGCAGTCTTGTAGTCGCACTTTGGTGTTCACATCACTAGATACATAAATATAAAACCAGTGAAGTTATTTTTTTAAAAGTATTCAGAAAAATAGATAGAACATAAAACATAAAAATCAATCAAACATCTAACCAACTCAGCTAAACAAAGATAATGACGTCACACAATAGAAAAAGGTATGTATTGATACAAATCATAAAATATGCCAGGATGATGGCAGTTTGAAGCCCATGGCAGTGAAAGCAGTACATACTGGCCACAGTCTCGTGACAAGATAAACAGGACACAAACTGGACCATTTGGTCAGTTAACCTCAGAACTTTTGGATGGGCAGACTGGAGGTAAGCACCGTCGAGAGTTTGCTCTGACCCAAGGGTGGTCAATGACACTTTGAAGAGAGAGACGATCAGTGGGGTTGTGTCGAAGCAGCTTGGAAATCAAGTCCTTTGGACCGTCCGAGACAATTCTGGGGAACTTCAAATCCACCTGAAAGACAAATACAATATGTACAATTATACAGAATATCCTGTGTATGTTACAGTTTAGATAGTAAAGTTGAAAAGACACATATCCAGGTTTAATAAGCTTGTGGGCGGAGTAATATTATATATTTACTCTCACTACTTTGAGGACAAGTAGAGACATTCTTTATAGTTGATATTGCATTGCACTTCAATGGTTTTTACCTGACATTTTTGTCATGCAATATTAAAGATTGTATATGTATGCATTATGCAATCACATGATCTGTCCAGTGACCAATAAGAACTGTTCAAATAGTGTCTCTCTAGCAGCCTTCATGTCTAAGGACATGTGTGAAATGTGGTGTGAAAAGTAATAAAAACAAACTGGGAGCTTGATTTGTTTAACTCAGAGATTTGATAAACAGAAATGACAACTTTTCCATTTTACATCTGTAGACCATTATACTTTTACTTTTGCAGTAAGTACCATGACCTGCATACAAAGTATGTATTGCATTGTATGGTATGATTATGGTTTATGTAAAACAGTTTTATTTTATTTTGTGTGTTGGTTCAAACCTACCTTCATGATTCTTTTGTAGGTTTCTGAATGACTTGCTGTTTCGAAGGGCGGGTTGCCAACCAAGCATTCATAACAGAGTACTCCAATGCACCACAAGTCCACCTTCTCACTGTGAGTGTGTCCCTCAATCATCTCTGGAGGAAGGTAGTCCAAAGTGCCGCACATTGTTCGACGCCTACAGATTTTACATTAACCATGTCAATAAGGGGAATGAGTTACCAGTACAACTTAATACATTATGAAGTCAGATCTCACCTAAGTGAAGGTGCATGGACTGACCAACCAAAATCTGCAATTTTTAACTCTCCACGATAACCTAGAAGAAGATTCTCTGGCTTGATGTCTCGATGAATAACCTTCTTCTCATGACAATACATTAATGCATCTGAAATTTCCTCCATGTACTGAAAATACAGAGAGGCTTGTCAGTCAGTCAGAGTTTAAACTGTCTTAACACAAATGAGACACTTACAGTAGCAGAGCGCTGCTCATCAAATCTTCCACATCTTTGCAGCTCTTTGTACATTTCACCACGAGGGGCATATTCAAGCACCAAAAACACCCGTTTGCGGTCATGAAAATAATTGTAGAAGCGTAGAATATTGGGATGCCTAAAATAAAGAGAGTCCAGATTATATTTTAAGAAAAGAAAAAACTGTAGCAAGTTTTTAGAATTACTTACTTGAGATGGGCCTGAATCTCAATCTCTCTCCTTAGCTGATGCTCCACACCCTCTTTTTCCATTTGTGATTTGAAGAGCACCTTCAGTGCCACTATGGACTGCAGTTTCTTCACTCGTGCCAGGTAGACATTGCCGAATTTACCTTTTCCCAATGGCCGACCAATATCAAAGTCATCAATTGTGATTTTTCTAAAGAATAAAGTTTGTATTGTTCAGTTTCTCTTTAGAAAATGTCAAACTGTACCTTTTAGTATATCGACATGTGGATTTCATAGGGCCATTTAAATTTGTAAGCAGTTCCAGCATATCCCACAAATCAAAACCTTTAATAACATGCTCTGTACTGACCTAGATACAGAAGTTGATGATGAGCCAACACACTCCCTCCCAGGCCCTAAAAAAGTAAACATAATATACATTCAAATATTTTCTACACGATTTTACGATGGTTTAATATGACATTTACCTGTTATTGCAAATTTGTCTGTGTCAGTTCGGGGCTTTGTCACTGGAACACGTTGAGGTCCTCCAACCATGTTAGGTGTTGCAAACTAATTTGTAAGCACACATTTTATAAACTGGATAATATGGATGGATACACTGTGATAAAATGATGACATACAAATGTTTTAAACTTACAGGTCTTTGGAAACCCCTGGGCTCATAATTTTCTTTATTCTGTAAAAGCAGTTGGGTTCAAAGCTTAGCTAGCACATTATGACAAAGGACAACACACAGCTTGCAGTTTGGGCTACAAAAATAGCATTGTACGGCGTAAAGCAGTTTAGAAATCACCAATCATCAAGTATTTATCGCTGAATTTATTTGAATGTTTTGCCATGATAATTATAGCGAGACGTTTTGCTTAAGTTGCTGCTGATCAGGTATTATTTTTTTACATTTATGACGTTTCAAACAGTTTGTTCCTGCAACTTTCATATTGTTGTAGCGTTACGTAGTGATATCACAACTGTTAGGAATACAATTTCCACTACCCATAGTACTTTATTTACCATGTTATAACCGTAAAGCAAAGTTGTTATTGCAGTCAGTATTTGATGGAGCGGCGAACTGGAGATCGCTAATGTTAGCTGGATGCTAACTCGATCTGCTAACAAGCTGATATTAGAGCTCCAGCAATGGTGTAAAATATGAATATTCGTTACCTGCATTGTTGCGACCAAGAAGTTTGGTTATATCAATGGGAGACAGGAATGGAAAACAGCAGTGTGTGTTTTGAACTCCGCAGCCGCCAACGTTTTCAAAAAGGTCCTGTTCTCGAGCGCGATTGGAGCAGTGCTCTTCAATACGCGCATCCTATTGGTCAAAGCGGTACCAAAGTAAAGCATTTGATTGGTCCACAATGATGTCACTCAAATGTAACCCGCCTCTTCCTTTTTTTCTCAGTCCCAGGAAGTAAATACAAGTTAAGAATATCGGAAAGAAGTGGGACTATACAAGCTTTATATAGGTTTCAAATGTGCAGCAGTGATTGTAACGCTATTCAGTCATATCAAGTTTAATTCAAAGACCAGAGCAGACAGTTTATGTTAAAAATGTATTTATTAGTCAAATGTGTAGGCCTACTGCATCAAAAGTGACACACACACACAGACACACCTTTAAACACAGTTAATATTTTATCATTTCATCTCATCATCATTATTTGAAGGGCTAAAATTCTAAATACCAAGGCTACATAAAATATAGGTTGTGTGGGAGTGAAAACAGGAGGACTTCAAGGCTTCAGTACCTGGGTGTTATAGGATGGCAGTTGTTAGGCATCAAATAAGAATCACATAATACATGAACGTTTGTGCATTCCTTCAAGCATTGAACTGTGAAAAGGTGATGACTGGTTACAATTTTGGTGCCGAATCAATGCTAAAACCTTCTAAAAGTCACCTATAGGCAACACAACTCATTTAACAAGGAATAAGAATTGCTTAAAATTATGTCATTGTATTATTTTGTAGTAGTAGTAAATGCACATGTGATTTATTCTGTATTATTCTGAACTGAACAATTTGTGAATACCAGAGTGCAGTATGGCAGCATAGTGCCCAATGAACGACGCAAACCTGGAATCGGGTCTAGCTTCTGGTTCTCATCATTACCGCTGCTATCTTCACCTGCAGTTTCTTCATTATCTTGCTCTTCTTCCCCATGACCCTCACCCGACGGACACTGTCGAGGCTGGAAGACGACATCTAAAAATTCAAGGCGCTGTAGGCCTCGAAGCATCCTGCAACTTTTGCATATTTGTAAATTGCTAAGTGTGCAAGACCACAGGCACAGGCGCTTCAAGTCTTTAAGACGACTGGCACAAAGCAGACCTGGCCCAACCTCTTTACCTCCCAGGCTAAGCTCCTCCAATCCAAGCCATCCTGTCCCTAAACCTAAAGAGGCCATCTGTAAATGATACCCCTGTCGGCCCGTGATGCCCAACTCTAAACTCTTAAGCCTGAAAAGCCCTTCTACACCAGACACACCGTCCTTAGCAGCACAGTTTCTCAAACCATTAGCTGTTACACGAAAAGTGTCACGTAACTCCAAGTGACTCAGTTTTTCCCATGACGTTAAACTCTGCAAGTGCTGGTCTGTGAACGATGGCACGTTGTTAAGAATCAAATTCTCAATTGTGATTCCAGAATGAGATATTGGCGCTTTCACAACTTTTTCCCGACTAGTTGTGGCCTCTGTTACAGTGTGAGAACAAGTAGGCAGGGTTTGTTCAAAAAACACACGAGGCAGCTCACAGCCACGCAGCTCCAGAACCTGCAAAGATGGAGGTAGAATCTGGCACGAGGGGAGACTTCTGAGGTCAGTATGCAGCAGACAAAGTCTCTTCAGGCGAGGGCACTTGGTGGACAAAGCTTTAAGCCAAGAAGCAGATAGAAATGTTCCACCTCGGGCAGATAGCAGCAAACCACGCATTCGTAGGCACCTTAAGCCACAACCTAGGTACTGACGAAGCAAGACCCACAGTATCCGAGACGTGACCTGGCATAAGGCAAACAGTTTAGAGAAAACATATCTTAAAAAATAAATAAATACAAAGTAAAGAACGATTCAATATCTGAGTCTATTCACAACAAATACAGGACACACATTTTACATATGTTTAGTTGCCTATTTCTAGAAGCAAATAGGGCCAGCATACTATGTAGTTTTAATTCACAGGGTTTAATAAACGGACTGGGTTGTGGTGAAGGGTTTGTTCTAAGAGGAAAAGATGGTTTGATGAAAGAAAGCTAAGGGTCAGACAGGTCCTTACCCCTTTCCACGCAGTCAGGTCCACAACTCTCCATAGTCTTTGGTCTTTCACAAGCCATCTCCATCTCTTACACACTCTACAACAGATATAAATCATGTGACAGAGTACGCTGATAACAAAGATTGGGTTACACATAAATATTGAAACAAAGTTAGCGCTATATTCTACACACCTTCCAACTCTGACAACCTCTCGCACCCCAAGATACGACAAGATATCAATTAAAATGTTCTCGGGGAAATAATCCAGATTGCACCCTTTAAACTCATCCATGTTGTTGATAAAACTCCCAAACACTGACGGGAGTAGTTTCCTGACGCACAAAGGGTTGCGCCCGAAAGAAAGATCCCACGGAAACACTTTACAGAGAACTGCAGGGCCGCTTCAAACATGTCATGAAGCCCAACTGCTTAGTTTTCAGTTAACACTACGTCATTCTTTTTTAGATCGCTATCTTACAACACCTGGCAAATTTAGAGCATTGAAGCGTAGCTGACAAGCAGATGACAAACATAAAAACGGCGACAAAGACTGGAAGCAAAACGCCATCTATCGTCAATCGGCTACATCAACAAAATACACCGCACGCATGCGCCATTCACCGGTTAAGATGGCGGCGAGTAATGGTGGAGGAATGGAAGTGGACGGGGCAGGCGAGTTTATTTGACTATTTTACCTGTCATGAGATGCCATTTGAGACCACACATCATGCACAGTTGTACATATGATTTATAGATGCACTAGAAGTTGTGTATTATACTGTGTTGAATGAGTAATTGTGCTGTGTTTGTCGTTAGTTCAATTTCCCCTTATAACTCTAGTCATTCTTTTAATTAAGTGCGTCGGTATTCTCAACAATATTATGTTAAATGTATGTTGAATATATCACGTTATGTATAATTATATAAGATAGCTTTGTACAAAACGGGAAATTGCTTTTATTTTGGAGCTAAACTGGTGAGCATTTGTTGGCTATGACATATCCCAAACATCATTACAAAGTACAGACTGACTACAGCTTTGATAATAACCAAGCTTATTACTCAACAGTAGTATGGCAGTTGAGAGGTAGGAACTAAATTAGTACAATCTAATAGATACAATCAGATACATATGTATACAAGGGTTTTGGTTTGTAGTAGAGTAGCCTACATTTAAGACTTTTTGTGACATTTGTTATCAATATGCAATATTATTATTGACTTTATGTCTCTTCTATCTATTTCTCCCTATGCATGCAGCCAGCCCCAGTGTTATGGCCTCTGGGGTCACCGGGAGTGTCTCGGTGGCCTTACACCCTCTTGTCATTCTCAACATATCTGACCACTGGATAAGAATTCGTTCACAGGAAGGGCGGCCAATTCAGGGTAAGAATAGAGGCATCTACGTACTTACTACATTTCTTTGCACTACTATGGTATCAATTGTTTTCTGCTTTCTGTCTTAGTGATTGGCGCCTTGATAGGAAAGCAGGAAGGTAGAAATATAGAAGTGATGAACTCCTTTGAGTTGTTGTCTCACACCATAGATGACCGAGTACACATTGATAAGGAGTACTATTACACCAAGGAAGAACAATGTAAGTACCACAAATAGGCTACTAATATAAGCTATTGTATGAATACATGAATTAATCTTTTTGTGTGATGAAATACTAATATGATTATCATTGACAGTCAAACAGGTTTTCAAAGACATGGAGTTTCTGGGTTGGTACACCACAGGTGGTGGTCCTGACCAATCAGATATCCACATTCACAAGCAGGTGTCAATGGTCATACTTCTGTACATTACCCAAAGGTACAAAGTCCACATATTGTTTGGTTCTGATAGTTTTTCTGTATTATCCAGGTGTGTGAAATCATTGAGAGCCCCCTGTTTCTCAAGCTCAACCCAATGACCAAACACACTGATGTAAGGGTTCCATTATAACACAAATTAGTCAAATTAGTAATTGTGTTCATTTTTCTTACTATTGCAATATTTCTTCCCCAGCTTCCAGTTAGTGTTTATGAATCTGTGATTGACATAATCAATGGCGAGGTATAATTCTTCCCATATTCAAAGCCTTTGTGATTCTGTTTTTTCTCGTTTGTATTAACTTACTAACGACGTGTTATATCTGTAGGCTACCATGTTGTTTGCTGAGTTGACATATACGCTGGCCACAGAGGAAGCTGAGAGAATTGGTGTTGACCATGTAGCTCGTATGACTGCCACTGGCACAGGAGAAAACTCAACCGGTAAGACGACCTGAACAGTAGTAGCACTTACAAGTATGTAGTTACACTAGTTCAGCATAATTCGCCAAAATTACTCCAGTCAAGAATTTCAGAATGTTACTATACGTCAACAGTGGTGCAAAGAGTGTTTTCCATACAATCTGCACCAGAATGAACATCCGTGAGTCTGAAGATGCAATGTCTTCTCTTGTAGTTGCCGAACACCTGATAGCCCAGCACAGTGCTATAAAGATGCTCCATAGTCGAGTGAAGATCATTCTAGAGTATGTCAAAGCTGTGGAAGCAGGTAAGGGCATCATTTTATGAGGAAAAGCCTGTCCTGAGTGAGTAAAAACAGCTGTTTTTAATTCTTCCTTTCCTGATGTCTTTATTGTAACAAGAGGCCCCCTGAACACATGTTCATAATTATAGACTTGGTTTATATTATGTGAAAAGTACCATTTTTACCTCACTTTTTGGTATGCACTTATTTTCATGTCTGGTTTGTTTCCTTGTGCCACAGGGGAAGTGCCATTTAATCATGAGATTCTCAGAGAAGCAAATGCCCTGTGCCACAGACTTCCTGTCCTTAGCACCACTAAATTTAAAACCGACTTCTATGATGTAAGCAACACTTTGTTCAGTTTGTCATAAATGTTTGTAGGACACAGGAGCTGTATACTAAATGTTTTGTCTGTTTTCCCCTACAGCAATGCAACGATGTTGGTCTGATGGCCTACTTGGGTACCATCACTAAGTCTTGCAACAGTATGAACCAGTTCATCAACAAGTTCAACGTCCTGTACGACAGACAGGGTATTGGCCGCAGGATGAGAGGACTTTTCTTTTGAGCTGGCATTAGCCATAAATAGAGACACCAAGCACGGCAGTTTGTTTTCTTGTGTTTTACTCTTCTTTGTGATCGGGTCAACACACATTCAAGACGGTAGCGATTCAAACCACATTGATCTTCAGTTATACATACCACAGAGCACTTATATTGACATCCCACATTTAAGAAATGGTAATGAAATATTCAGTTTGAATATGTATGGAAAAACCATTGTACATGGTCATTGTATTATTTTACTGTTTTATTGTTACATGTGTCTGTATGTAATAAATGCTCTTTTTTCCTATGAGACTCATGTCAGATATCTTCTCAAGCCTAGGCATAGTGAGGGTAGAACTACTGTGCAGACAGGCGTTTAAGGTAACTACAGAGCACAGCTTATAAAATGTCTACCAAGCACTTTTAAATGAGCCTGTAAATCAGCTATGTGGCATTACGGTAGTTTCAGGTTTATTGTCTGGCTATTAGCTGTTCTTTTGAAGTTGTCTTCCTGCTGTTTGATGCCCTCTGAGGTTTGGATATAGGCCTATTTATGGCTCCAGACATGGAGGGGTAACAGCATTTATATAGGTATTAAATACACAGTGGAACTACATATAATGAGCTTTGGCCAACATACTGGCACCTCCGCTTTACTGGGCTCATTCTAGCTAACTCAAGGCATACAAGAGCAAGCATGTTTAAGAATACATTTTTATTATTTTGTAGTCAAAGGAATTGCTTTATATGACAACACATACAAACTCAATAAAAGACATCCTTAGTTTTGACAGTTAAGTACATTTGAAAAGTCCTTATTGTATCTGGGGCATGAAAGACCTACATTTTATGAGATGCTGAGAGGCAAAATGAAACAACCTTGTTTGATCATCACAGACTGTAACCACTGTGTTAAATGCAGCTTTATAAATATTTTCACAGTAATATTGTTTACCATTAAAGACTACTGGGATCCAGACAGATTTTTGACAACAAGCTCATGTTTTAAACCAGTCTTTTTCATGTCCTACTCAGCCTCCTCTGCAGGCTCATCAGCAGGGTCAGCGGGCAGGGTGTACTTGAAGCGTGCAGCGTCATACAAGTCATCCCTCGGGTCATATGGAAGAGGGTAGTAGTAATGGTAGGGGTAAGGATATAAGGGAACTTTCTTTGCGATTGGAGCTGGCGGCTCTGGTTCCTCCACTGGTTCCTCCTTCTCTTCTTTTGGAGCAGGGGGTTGTGGAGGTGGGGGCACCACTACTATTTTCCCCTTCACAAGCTGGGGTGGGTTGTCAATGAGGCAATCTGGATCCCAGTATGGGTCACAGTCGTACTCCATGCCCTTGAAGGTGTGGATAAGGGCGGGTGGAGGAGACTTCTTTACAAGCACAGGGTAAGGAGGTGGCGGAGCAGATTTTTTGGGATGTTGAACGACAGGGATGGGATCCGGGGCTTTCTGGGGGGTGCAGTGGGGGTGATAGCGGGGGTCGCACAGCACAGGGACAGCTCCTCTAGGCAGGTACACAATGTGAGGTTTACACATGGGGTCTTTGGCATTGCACAGGAACATGACATCAGCCTGGGACGCAAGAGGAGGAGGAGGGGGGGTCACTGGAGCGTCTGTCGGGACACCTTTCATTGGAGGTGGTGGAGGAAGCAGTTTGCATTTCTTGTCTGTAGCAGGGTCACACATGATCATTGGGACGCCAAGTTTGTTCTGGTAGTATGAAGCATTTGGACCATATGTGTGCTCCAGGTACCTCATCTGTTGGTACAGCATCCGCAGCTTGTCTGTCTCGTACAGCTGACAGGAGTGACAGAGGTCAAGTTTTAAAATGTAAAAATATTTCAAACTGATTTTCCAAGTAAT
The DNA here is from genome assembly GCA_036025475.1 of Philypnodon macrostomus. Classification (NCBI taxonomy): domain Eukaryota; kingdom Metazoa; phylum Chordata; class Actinopteri; order Gobiiformes; family Eleotridae; genus Philypnodon; species Philypnodon macrostomus. The sequence continues at coordinate 17,368 of JAVQKC010154235.1, forward strand.
GCCTTGGTCTGGAGTCACCAGTTATGTACTTAAAACAGAATTTCTATTAGGAAATGCACTTCATAAATACTTTTAGATTGAACACTCTTACCCCCTCAGTGTGCCCGATGCTGCTGTAATAGCGGTAATAAGCCTGAAAGTCTGGGTTGGCCCTGTACCACTTTGGGTCCACATTGCGTTTAGGTCTGGTGTGGCTCAGGAAGCCGTGTGCTTTCTCTGAGTCAATGCTGACATGGTCCACTGGAACCATCTCTGAGTAACACAAACACTGTATTAGCAGACAAAAATGGAAACTGAGAAGACATACAGTAATACCTTCTTGTTTGATGGCACTCAGCAATGATTTGGCATCCAACAGGCCTAAAAGAACAACATATGTAACATAAGAGGTTTTTCATACCTTCAATACTTTTTTTTCATAAGAAAACAGGATTTTACAACTGACCTGGAAGCCACAGAACAGCACATAGTGGCAGCCATAATGTAGGCATCATCTTGAACCACCTCAGACCTGTGGAATTATTACAAAAATAATAAATACAAAATTTAAAAAACATTTTAAGATTTCTAGGGTATTGGAAATTCACATCAAAACATACTCCCCGCAATGTCCTTGAAGACAAAGTCTACAAACAATTTTGCAATATAATCAAGTCTCTTACCTGGTTCAGGAGGTTGCTTTGTCCAGATTAACAAGTGCAGAGATTTAAATACAAGCCAGTGTGGCATCACTCTGTAACATTATCCTCTGTCCAATAGGATCTGACCATTTTTTTGGATAAAGTCTGTCTCCTCCCCGCAATAAATATGGTTAAATGTGGGGCCTTAGTCACCAACAAGGAATATACCGTCCGAGTTGTGCCGAGCAGTAAACCTGTAAAATGCAGACTTCAAATGGAAACTCCCCATATAGTTGAGATGAAGAGCACCACCTGCTGAGGCAACTGCTACGTTGGAAGAAAGCTGTCTACTAGCAAGATATAAGACATGAACTGTTGCAATATGTAAATAGGTAACATTCATTATCCTCCATCGAATTGAAACCAGATCAATTGTTCTGTTGAGTCCAGTCCTTGGGTTCAACAGAAATAGAAAGTCACTTGAAAAATGTATGTTGGAAGATTGAGAATATCTTATTGCAGCATGGCATTTAATTCAAATTAAAGGGAAAATAAAAACAAGTGGCTCAGCTAGAAATTATGGTTGTTAAAATTACTTGAGTTACTCCAGTAGTATTTGTCTCTCCTCAATGAATTTTAAATGAGTGCTGTCAAGAAAAAAAGATTTCTTACAGCTCAGACTTGCTGCTTCTAAAAGTCTGAAGAATATATATCATACCCTGTAATTATTCTAAAGGGAGACTGTAGGTTTAGACATGTTTGTACTGAATGTTAAAACAAGTCAAACAGGTGTAATCGAGGAATAAAGCAGGTCTAACCCAAGCCTAAACAAGGCCAAGTTACTTCTGCCTTTATTGAAATATAATTGGAGCAAAAGTAAGACATTGTCAAAAAAACAAAGCACTAATGTCCTGTTTTTAATTAACTTTTGTTTTTAATCTAGTCTTTTTTCTAGTTTTAATCACATCCAACCATCCAAAAGTGAACATTTACGAGGTAGCTGTTAGAGCTTGTGCAGCAACAAACCAGGTTTTCACAAATCCGCCCCACACACTCCCGCTCTGAGCCAGTTACCCATACAGAAGAAAAAATAGACCAACATTTGAACGATTCATTTATTACAACACGAGACCTAAAGTGGACTGTATTACAATAAAATATACAGGAATACTCATTATCAGAAGCTGAAAACAGTTTTGCAGTGAAAGACTATGATCTTAAAGCATACATATTTACAATATGGAACGGTATTTAAAGAAACTCTTCAAAGCAGGGATTCTTGCAAAAATATAATAAAATGTCCCATCAATAGTCCTCATATTAACATGAGTGAGGAAAAAGTTCTAGTGGGAACTGAAGGCATTGCCAGAAAGTTGTTTTCAGGTACCAGGAACTTAAACAAAAGTGATGCGAGTGCGCGTGTGGTTGATCTGCCACACATTCAGCTCCTCGTACTCTTCCAGAGCTTCCTGGAACTGAGCAGGAGTGTAGCCCCGTGAGACGCACCGCTGCTCTGCTTCAGACATACGGACCACTCCACCAGCTCCACCGCGGCCTGCCACACCTTCTGTAGCCAGCTCCCGCACCAGAGAGAAGATGACATCCGCTGGACGCTGGGTTCTAGAGATGGGGAGAAAAATTACACTAAAACACCCGTTTCCAACCAGTTATCCTATTGTGACCAGTGTCAAACTATTTCACAGCTTCCTCCAGGATACAGCTCTTACAGGCTAAATACATTAAGGCAGTCATGCAATGGCATTACATGTGAGGGCATCACCAAAACAAACCTTGTTGAAGCAGACTTATCAGCCTGGAGGGAGTCCTTAGACATCTCCATCAGTCTCATTGCCTCATTGACATCTTCCTTCTCCACCATCTCCATCATACGAAGACGAGCCTAAAAATTTAATTCAAGTTAAATTGAGATTTACTGTTGAATGTAAAGGCTTAAACCAATACACTGCCTAAAATTAGATGGGCCGCGTTGTGCCGGCACTGTCAGACCGAGACAAGTGCAATGCCTTCTGGGATTGCCAGCAATTGCCCAAGTCTCCGCCTCTCAACACCAGCTAGTCTCTAACACAAGCATTTAAAAAAAAAAAAAAAAAACAAGCGCAATAATGGTCAAGCTGATCTGCAGACTGTACTGACCATGGTCAGTTTTGCATGGGTTTGCACAGCTGCTCGTAACGCACACAGGCTGACTGCCCACCCTGCAAAGCTGGCCAGGGCCAGACCAATAAGACCTAAGAGACTAGATACAGTTAAACAATGGGTATGACCTGTTAAGACTTTCATTTAGCATACAGCTGGGGTTCGCCCTCTTGTGGACACCATGATGCAGCACAATGCCTGCCTGTCTGCATGAAGTGCTGGCTTTGCAGTAGTGCATGTGACTGCTACCTGCACAAACAGCACTTTTGGCAGCCAGAGGCCAACAGACTGTCGGTACATTGGACAAACCTGTAGAGTAGTCTCCAACGTGGGAAAGAAGTGCTCACACTGCAGTAGGCCCAATTATTGCTACCTGCACTGTAAGCACTTTAACACACAATGGAGTAGACTTCAAACTCTGGCAACTGCAACCAAAACTAGTCCATCTTTAGTAGTAAATTTGTGGATTTATTAATAAAAAGGATTTCAAACAAACAATAGAAATCCACATCAGTCCTCACCAGAGCCGTGGCAAGTCGCAGAATGGAGAGGAGCGTACGAGCTGATGTGAAGGTAGTGTCTTTGCTAACTCGCGCCTCTTTCCTCATTTCTACATATGCAGCAGTGATGTAGTCAGCCAGGTTGTCAGGTACCACTGGCTGCTTCTTCTTACAGAGAGCAATATAACGCCTAGAGGGAGGTTTCAAAATGTGTCAGAACAACATTTGGCACTTTGACATATTAAAGTCTGGTTTTGTTCTACCAACCTCATAAGCTTCATATCAATAGGGGTGAAGTGAGTGGGTGGCTGGCGTGAATGTTGGTGGACGTAAGTAATATGTTGGGCCAGGCGCAGGTCAGCATCAGCATCTGGTTTGTCTTGTATCAACCAGAGGAGGTCAAAACGAGAAAGCAGAGCAGCCGGCAGCTGGATGTTTTGTTCAATAGTTTTTTTAGGATTGTAGCGACCGTATGCAGGGTTAGCTGCAGCAAGGATGGAGCAACGTGCATTCAGGGAAGTCATTATTCCAGCCTGTGAAAGATTTGGTGTTTAAGATGGATAAATAAATAAAACCCCATCAAGACCAATATTTGGCAACCTGATTCTGATTACCTTAGCAATAGAGATGGTCTGTTGTTCCATGACCTCATGGATCGCTGTGCGGTCAGCATCGGCCATCTTATCAAACTCATCAATGCAGCAGACGCCCAAGTCAGCAAGAACTAAAGCTCCACCTTCTAGAGTCATTTCTCCAGTGAGAGGGTCACGCATTACTGCAGCCGTCAAACCCACACCAGAGGAGCCTCGGCCGGTGGTATATTGGCCTGCATTCAATATATTATGTCAAACCACTTTACCCAGTTACTACGAATATTAAGTTGACAACAGAAAGTAGCAGCCTTATACAAAAAAAACCTCATGATACTCACTTCGAGGGGCCAAGCGATCAATGTATGACAGCAGCTGGGACTTGGCCACTCCAGGATCTCCCATCAAACAGACGTTGATGTTGCCTTAAGGTGTAACAGACGAGTATATTGTATGTTACACTGTTATGTCTTTTTGCCCCCTTAGAGACAGTGTATGAGTTTTAACATAGAAGCTAAAAAATAAATAAGTTCTCACCTCTGATCTTCATGCCCTTGGGGGCTTGTTCAACTCCTCCAACCAACAGCAGAAGAAGAGCTTTCTTAACATCTTCGTGTCCATAGATCTCTGGTGCAATTGAGCCGGCAAGTTTCTCATAAAACCCCTCATCTTAACAGAAGACATTTTGGTACGTCAGATGAAGGGTAGTCTCATTGATCCAGGCATTTCGAAAGCAATCATCTCCCACCTGTGATACTGCGTAGCTCCTCCTCACTCAGTTCCTCGTTGCCAAGCTCATCATCTTCAGTCTTGTTCATAAGAGTAATGCTGTGGGCGTCCATGTAGGTTTCTGACAGAAGACCCTGAAATAATGGAAATTAACACATTGAGGTAAAAAAAGTGCGCTTCTCCAAAAACGGTGATTAAAGACTGGCTGCTTTGGGATCCAGAGAGCTTACTTGAGTGGCCTGTGAGAAGCCTGTGCTAAGTAGCGGGAGGAAAACTCCTGTGATGGCCACATGGTCACCGGGCTGGGCAAGACGAGTGTTCTCTCCTCGGGCAAACACAGACATACTTCTGGGAATATTACCCACTGGCACTTGGTCACTCTATAAAGCAAAATATAATTTAAGACAATTGCTCAACAACTTTCAATACTAAAGTGATTCTTCTAGTTCCCTACATGTTCTTGAATTTTCAGCTCCTGGAACTTGACAAATTTCGAGCCTCTTGTTTGCAAGTAGAGGCGCCCTCCGGATTTGTTAGTTACACACTCTTGACTTGGGCACATTACAAGGGGCATAAAGGAAGGGGACTGGATCTGAAAACAACACATTATTAGACATATGGAATAAATCACAGGTGAACAAAGAACCTGCAGTTATACCTACAGGCTGATAGGTCTCAGCACCACACTGGTCACATGTGTAAGTTGCAACCGCCATCATTGGTTTTACTTCAGTGGCTCGGGTCACAATGCCTCGAACAGTCACCAGCTGCCCAATGCTGTCAGCTCGGACATCACGTACCACTTTAGCTTTACCAGTGCTGGGAGTCTTAAAGTACACCTCACTGAAAATAAGGGGGTTTCAACAATTACATGTTCGTTAAACGCTTGAGACTGTCTGAAAAATGCTATGCTGCACGTACAATCTCCTCATGAGCTCTGGTGGGTAATGATTGCGTGCATCCGGAGTGTCTGCAGGGTCACGCCCCCTTTGTTCCATCATCAGCCTGTGTTCAATGTACACATCCAAGGAGTCCTTGGCTACCACCTATAAAGATTTAGTGTTTGACTTAATACATTACAAATACAATACAAAATCAATCATGACATACATCTCTCTCCTTGTACTCAGGCAGCAGCTCATGAACTGCCTCAGCAAGCAGACCGCTATAGCGCTTAGCATTCTCACAGATGCTCTCCACCAGATCAGGGTCTTCCTCAGCCACATCATCCAGGTCCACATAGAGGGATACCTGCTCCCTATGAGCCAGGGCCACCTATACGCAAACAAACACGAGACTCAGAACAATCATTATCTGGCTTCACTCACATTTTAAGTGCTTCTATTTTCTAAGTTCTTATTTATTTGTATCCAATTGTCCAGATACTCACCAGCTGTGCACCATATTTAAAAGATTTCTTCCCATTATCATCTTCTGTGTAAAACTCCTGCAGGAACCTCTTTAATTTATCTGAAAACACAAATATACAGTTTCAAAAACAACCCATAATGCAGTGCTGCTCATATGCTATATACTCAGCACAAAATTCAAGCAGATATAAAACTTGGGTGTGGGAAGTGGGCCTACACACTAATCGCTTGTTTGTTGTCCTGCTGCGACCCCCTTTGTTGAGTAACATGGCATCCTGTAATCTCGATGAGTCACTATTACCTTAGTACAACGCAAACAGCCTTTGGCGCGTCGTACAAATCATTTACCGTCCAACTAAGCAGTTTGAAAGCGAAATAGCGACCAGTACGCAGTAGAGATCCCGAGGTGACAATGTAAACACAACAGACGCACTCAGTTCAGTGTCCATTTTTTTCACAAGAGATCCCGCACTTCTCGGAAGAACTACAACTGATAACTAAACCGATTTCCACCTCAAAGTCATCATGGGCGATCTGAATACAGCATATCGAGTAATCCACTTACTTTGAGGCCGTGTCGCTTACTGCCTTCTTATTTCTCTGCTCGAGGATGTTATTGTAAACAAAGCAGCACATGGCTTTGTGCCTCGCCACACCAATATCCCTCCGCGCGGCTCCGCTTCAGCTTTTCAAAGTAGTCCGTTTTAAATAATTGATTTTCTAAGTACAAATTCAAACACATGTGGGTTGTTATATATGGGCGGTGTTAGATAATACGCCGTCCGTGACTCGTTGCTTTTATGCAGGTTCTTGGTTTGTTTTCGTCAACAATATAACCGTTTCCCCATTGCACCGACATTTCATCTGGTTATGCACATGATATTTTATGATAAACTTTGGTGTATATCCCTGTTTTTTTTCACTTTTGTATGAAAACTAATTTATCGACGATGTACACAAGTCGGGGTTTCGGTTTAATCTCTTGAAATGTCTGGAAGTAAAATGGCTGAGGCATTACTACCATGAATCAACGTACCCCCAAAAGTGAACCACTACCAAAAATGAACTACCCTGGCGATCACATTTACTGTACCACCATTTTGGCGTATATTTAGAAGAGTCATCACCAGCAATTGCACATTTCTTTGCATCTACCTAGTAGCTTTGGCTGCCTTCCACTTGACTTGTAGGTAAAAAGTTGCAAACACTGCTTACTTCGTTTTCACGGCGATCAACCACATAATAATTCTTAACTATTCAACATTAAGTGCAGTTAGTTAATCGTCTGTATCGAGACGATCACATAGACAGAAGTGTTGGACATGTGCTGTACGGTGGCGCCAGCTCCTTTGTCTGAGCACATCCATCCGGGTCACTGAGGAGTCCTGCTCTCGTACAATGAGTGATTACAAAAGTCAGAAAAGTTTGGAAATGCAGGCCGTATTTAGCGCTACTTTAAAGATACCACGGGACTATCCGGTCTGTACATTTGTTGTAACTTATATCAGAGGTCAACATCATACTGCCCCGGTAAATCCGTCGCTTAAATAAGATTTCTGACAGAACGACTAATATTCACAGTCTATGGGTGTGCAAAACGTCAACGAAAGGCTTGGAACAGGTTCTACTGCTGAGACTACTGAGACGTTAATGTTAACGGAGACTAACGTTAAACTGAGACTAACGTTAAATGGGGGCAACCTGTTGCTGCCACGCAAGAACCGCAAAAACCAGGACTGTACCTTTCTCTGCCGCATAGTCCTTACGAGCCATTGCTGAAGCAAATGCAACAAAGAGGAGTCTTCAATGGGAAGCTGGCCAAAACAAGTAAGATGATGTGAGAAAATGTGAGTTTACACCGGCAATATGATAAAGACGAGCACTCATTCACAGAAGTCCTCCCTGCAGTAGAGTGGGAAGTGGCGCCAGTCTGACGTGTGCAGCAACCAATCCTGTTGCTTAATTTCGCAAAAAGAGGCGGGCTTTTCTGGTGGCGCGAAAGCTGTGAGCGAGGAAAAGTCACGTGACCTAAGACGCTTCCTGTGGAGTTCTCACTGTTGGCGCGAAAGCTGAGGATTGGACTTTTTATTGAAACCAACCAGAAGGGGGCACTGTAAGCTACATCTAGTAAATATTCAATAAATACTACTAATACTTTCATGACAAATGCACAACTCATTAAACACAGTTTCATTTCAAAATTAATTTTAATGTGAAACAGATATGGAACATTAACAAGTACTAACAAACACCAAATCTACACCCCAAAAATACAGGAAATGCAAACAGTTCATAATAATTTCTACATATCTTAGAAAGGTTTAAATAAAAGAACTAAGGAAACCAAGGATATACAAAATATAAACACAAAAAGAACTGAACAAACTAGGACAAATGCTAATAATTGTTCAGGACCATATCTTTCAACGCTATTAGTCAAAGAGCTCATCAAGAACACTGAGTGCTGTGCGTCGAGTCGACATCTGCAAAACCAAAAATGCATTGAAACATTCTCGCTGACTCAGAATGGCTTTACCAATAATTATTTACCTGTGTGTGAGTATTGTCACGATCAGAGTCACTTTCATAATCCTCAATATTTGGCTCTTCTTCCTCTTCATTGTCATCAATCAGGGATAATCTGGTAACACAAACTTGTCATTTAGTATTTGCACAATCTCTATTACTTAACTTCTGGATAAGCCGTACAAAGTGAGGTGGGAGTTCAGGTCAGTCTGTTCCATGGCAGAGTTCCGCTGGCTGGTGGAGGGCTTGTGCCGTTTGTTGCCCTTCTGGGGTCCCTTTTGGGATCTCTTCTGGGGTCTCTTTTGGGGTCTCTTTTGGGGTCTACAGGGAAGCGACACAATATTTTTTTTAAATAACAGAGCTGAACATTTTGTCTTGAAGAGGAAAGCTAAAAGGATATATACAAACCCTACATAAATGAACCCAACTACCTAATGAGCCATAGTAGATTTAAGTGAGTTGAGTCTACTAAACATAATCTTTCATATTTGAACATGAATCAGACGTATCTACTGGTAGGTTAATTTCACCAAAGTTCAAATTTTTCTGAGGTAATAAAATTCAGCTTACGTCGGCAAAAACTCATTTTCAGACTGCAGCTCGGGTAAACTGCTGCCAATATCAGACTCTGAAGTTCTGATTTCCCCAGAGGCCAGACTTTTGGTCGACTGTTTCTGCACAGTGGAGGTGAGGGCCGGAGTGGGCAGAGTGCTGTGGATAGTGCTGCTGTCTAAACCTGAGGCTTTATTCAAATAATACTTTCAGTTGGGTTAAATTATTTCATTTCAAATGTGCTTTTTTTGTCATAAAGTGAAAATGCATCTTACCTCTTGAAGCGTTCCGTTTGCGTTTAGGAACAGGACTGTTGTGGGCTGATACAGCTTCAGTTTGGTCTGCACCTTCCTCTTGCTCCCTGGGTCTAGTAAAGGAGCGGGCCTCCAAAGAATGCTGGTACAGTCTCACTGATGACCAGGAGAGGGCAGTCTCGGGACACTCAGATTTAACAAATGTAACCCTAAAACCAGAGAGATATAGAAGTGAGGACAAAGACAGTGCCTTTGTTTAGGTTTTCTGTGTCTGTCAAACAAGCGTGTGCAAGAGGAAGGCTAAAATACTTACACATTCAGTAAATACAATAATGCTATTCTATTTTCTTTTATCTGTCTTCTAGACGTCATTTATATTCAGAATTGACAGTTTTCAAAAAAATAGGGCTGAGTATTTGAACTAACAACTGGGTGCGGTCCTTTGGCAACAGCTTGAAGCTAAACTCGCTGAGGATCTCTAGAAAAGGCACATTTTGGAGTTCCTCCTCTCCTTCTCGAGAAGCACGAAATGCAAAACGTATGCCATCCCTATAACAAGAACAGGCCAAATGATAAGTCATTTTTTTGAATAAACAAGGGCATTTACTGTAAAAATGTTTGCTCACATATGCAAGGCCACCAGTGGTGTGCGTGCACGATGCAGATCAATGCCAAAGCTCATGGCAAACCTCTTGGCAAGATCTCTAATCTCAACAAGATTCTGTCTGCTGCGTTCTTCTGTGAGCATCTCAGAGAAAAGCTGAAAATAATAAAAACCACCAAGTGAAGGATGTTTAAAACACAAGTTGACCAGACTGTAAGGAATGAAAAATCTAACAGTAGAAATTAACATAGACAGATATAAATGGAGTAATTAGTAACTGCAAAGCATAACACTTACTTCCTGAGGGGTGATTATTACCGTCATTATTGATATAATTATCATAGATGAATACCTGCTGTAGACACAGACAGAGGGTCTTTGCACTCTGCACTGGATTGATGAGCTTGGTCTTGCTTACGGTTTCCTTAATGATGTCACCAAAGTCTTTAAAGTACTAATACATTTAAGAAAAGGGGAAAATGAGATTTGAATGAGTTAATAGTAAACTCTATCGATTGTAATAAATAGTATATGAGCATTGAGTCATGTGTGTTTATTTTGGCTGATTTTCTAATACACAGATTCTCTCACCTTCCTTCACTTTCATTAAAATTTTCCCTTTAAGTAGGCTGGCTGTATATATTTTGGGAACAATTGCATTTCATTGTGTGTCTACTGAATAAACAATGCATGTGGAAGCTGCATTTAGTTCCTCTAAACCCTGATGTTTGTCACACCTTGCTGTAGTGCTTGAAGACATCTGTTGCCGCAGAGAGGTCCAGAACTCCATAGATGACTAACTTGCAGTAGCCTGCCAGCTGGTTACGCTTTCTTTGAAGTCGGGTTATCTTCTCTCCATCGCCTCCCGCAAAGAGACAAACACACATTATTATTAGAAGATAAGTAGGCTAGTCCTATTCAGTGCGTTGGCGTTCAGTAGGTTAGAGTTAAGGTAACCCATAAAACATACCATTAAGTTCCTCATCAGTGTCAGTGAACACATAATCGAGGAGAAAAGCAGCCATCTCTGAGCGCAGGGAGTCTGAGGGCAGGTACACCAGTGTTTGGAGAGCTGGCTCAGAGCGGACAGACGTCACACTGAACAGCAGCAGCAAGTCACACAATAACTCAAACGTCTGGAAATAAAACATCATGGTTTCATTTACAATTGGGATGTTATTGCTGAATGTATTCTGGCAATGTGAATCTCTAACAAGCACTCACCTGATCTCTGATCTCAGACTGAGCCACAGACAGAAAGGTCTGGCAGACTCGACAGAAAGATCGGACCTCTCTTTTTAGGATCTTCATTTCTGCCTGTGTGAGGTACGGTGAGAAACAAAGAAAAAAGCTTATTAAGCAACTGTAGTAGTTTACAATTTATATCAAACACCTTTAGAGATCTATGATGATGCGTGTTGTTGGTCATTTCTGGTAGCATCAGTGATACAATTACAATACACATGCCGTTATATTAAACTAAGCTTTAAGATATGGATTTGTGTGATTAGTTGTGTGTACAAAACTAACAATAAACTGATGATGAGTCCTAGAGACGCTGAGTAATCAAGGAAGACTCTTTTATTGTTTTTACTGTATGTCACAAAAGATTAACCATGTCATGTATGTACTTTATAATGTATAATAAAACACCTCTGTTGGTGTGGAGTTAACAGCGTTGACTTTGGCCCACATCAAGTGAAAAGCAGCACATTTGAGCGCTGAGACCATGAGCTGAAATGAAAAGATGGCAACTCACTAACACTGTGCGAAAAAATCATTAAAACCTTTAAGCATTTAATACAATTTGATCAAATTGCTGTGTACAGTACAGTCACCTCTACTTCTAAATCTGTGGACTCCATCCTGCTGCTCAGGACCTGAAGGCAGCCATCAAAGAGCTTCCAGGCAGTCGGATCTTTTGCACTAATATATGCAAACCAATGCAAATGCATGCACAGTATTAATTGTTTGGTATCAAAGCATTGAGTAATAAAAATACAAACCAGCTCAAGGCCCCAAGTCTCTTCAAAGCAATGGCTGCACTGTATACATCATCCTCATCTGCACTTCCCTACACAACACATACATACATTACACTACTTCATCTGTTAACGCAAGCATTTAATACCTCCTTAAAACATGCAATATTTCAATACTATTCTTAACATTTAATACAAATATGACTCTTGTTGTTTCAAAACCTTTTTACTTCCTGTACCTGTACTAGATCATTCAAGTAGCTGTTGAAGCACTCAGTGAGGGTGTCCAATAACTGACTAAATGCTCTGTGTGCACGAGAGGAGAAGGTGTATCGGTCAGAGCACAGGCTGCTAACCAGATGAGCACAGGCCTCCAACACGGCAGCCCTGGTGTGCTTTTCCACAATCCCACAAATCTGGGACAGGAGCGGGTCAAGATGCTAGGACAGAAACATTTTTTGGGGGGATTTAGGCAAATGGTCTGAGCAAGTAAAGGTTTTATTAACATTTCCAAACCTACCTTCTCCATAGACTGAGCACTACCGAACAACTCTAGGTCAAAGTACAGAGGAGCTTTCAGAAGCAGGGTCACCTTAACTGCATCTGCTGAGTACTGCAGACATGATTGTGGCCAATAAGTCATATATAATAAAATGGTCTACAGTATATATGATGAAAATGAGTATGCATACCGTTGTTAACATCTGAGGCAGTAAAGGGATGAAATGAGCCGTGAGTCGACCTCTGTCGTGTTCTTGGATCTTCTTGTCTTTTGAACTTAGAACCTGAACCAAATGACCCAATTGCTGCTTTAATCACAATATACTGTACATACTTTAGAGATATTAAAACACATGAATGCTTAGACAATGCAAAATATATTGTTATGAGATCATTTGTTTCTACCTTTTTGCCCTGAGTTCTCCCAACAGGTGGAGTAGCCTGTGAGGCCCGCTGAATAGCACACACCATCAACTCTATCAGAGCTGCCTCCTCCTCATCCAACAAATCTGACATTGTGTGGTGGAAAGATGCAGAAATGAGTGGGTGGCTTGACAGGTAACAATATAGACAAGAAAGAAGCATGGCAGACAGGCACTACACTAAGCTGTGCTCAAATTACAATTACTTAAAACAGGTGCTTCCTCACCAGTATCAACAAGAAGGTACGCACTCATAGTCTCCCAGTCTCTAAGCTCAGATCCAGCCACATCCCAGAGGCTGTCCACCAAGTAAGCACCATGCTCATGAAACTAAACAGAACAGGAAAGATGATGAGCATTTATGATCACAGAGTACAACATTAAAAAGGTGCATTATAGATACAGAGCATACCTCGCACTGGATGTAGAACGCAATAAGCATTTGGATGAAGGCGGCATTGTCACGCAAATGTTGCTGCTTACTCTCAGCAAACATAATTTTCATTCTGATGGAAACACAAAGAAAACCAAAATGTACACAGTGAAAACCTATTAAGACCTAATTCCCTTTAATTTGACCAGAACATTTCAAGTGAACCTGTGGTAAAGGAAGTTGCCAGCAGCACAAGCCAAGCCCCGATGGGAAGCGTAAACAAGGGGATAGATGTGACCACATTCGTCTTCTTTCAGGCCTTCTTCTGTGCCCCTGTATATGCACATGGGGTCTGAATGTAATATAACACTTACAGTACATCCTGTTAACACATTCAGAATTTATTTCAATTTTTACAGAATTATCCATTATCCGCTCCTAATCCAAGGCATGAGTCAGTGTTGCAATTCAACAGAAAACCTGAGAAAAATCGTGACTCATGTGTGATTCACTGCTTGATATGACAAAGAGTGCCATCACAGCCATGAATCAATACACCTTTAAAGAATAGATAAAGCAGACAGAGAAATGTTTATATGTAGATAATATTTAAATGTTACGATACATACTTACTGGATACATTTGTATGCATTTGTTATTTCAATTAGGATTCTTGTACTGTCTGTATGAGATTGTAAAACAGAGAAATCACCAGTGACAAAAAACTCACTGTTGGATCAGCAGCAACAGATTGACCACTTCCAAGGCTACGTCTGGTTCTTTGTCAAGCACCATGCTGAGTATCCTCTCCTAAACATACACAAAGCCATACGCACAGGCTAATACACAAACATACACTTCTATTTATAGACACACTGATTGGGAGCAAAACCATGTCATGAAAAGCCTTTATCAGCAGAAGCACATGTGGCTTCTGTGAAGGGTTTTGTGTGTTTGCAAAGAGCTTAATAACCATCAGTAATTGGCAGCAATTAACGTACCCAGACACACGCCCAGACAAAAAGAGGAGACCATAACAACAGACAGGAATGGCACAAAAAAGCATGAAGGAAGAGAGACTGAAAATTGGGAACAGCACGGACAAAGCGTTGAGTTGGGGTGGGGCAAAATATCCAGATATTTTTGGGGAAGATAATGGTATCAGTATTGCAGGCTGTTGTATTGGTATATGGGAATTTATAATATTTTGTATATTTCACAAAATTAAAATCTACCAATATTTATTTTGTTTCTTATTTTGAGAAAGTGACTTATTTGGGAGATACAGTTAAAGTATTCATTGTTCTAATTATTAAATTAACTGTATTTCATAAAAAGGTATCAATTCATCGGAATACAGTGTAAATACTGTATTAATTCCTTTTAAAACAGCAATATATCGTAGGTTATTATGTGCACTATATATCGAGTATGGCAGAATAGCCATATTGAGATATTATTGGTATCATGAGCCGTGTATCGTGTACCGTGTACCGTATCGAATCATTAGGTACCCTGAGGTTCCCATACTAGAAAGACCGTCTGATACATATACAGAGGAAAGAAATGAAGGACTGGTCTAATCCATGGGGATATTTTACTTTAAATCTGCTGGTGAAGAGCTCCAGGCGACCAATGAATTCTTTCTCCTGGTACAGACCCTGCAGGGCACGAACACACTGCAGCCGCACTGGACTTTGCTGCAACAGAAAGAAAGTAATGAACAACCAACACAAAATACACACTTCTCTTTGTGTGCGAAAAGGGGTGAGATCTTTATGTCTATACAGTCTATAAATTACAATGGAACCCTTTTGATTCTCCAGTGTAAATATGTCTGCGATCAAAACCTTGTCATGCAGAGTCCACCCAAGGTATTTTAGACAGCCATCATTGAAAAAATCCTCAGGGTCTGTTTTCAGCCACATTCCTAATTCCTCGATACAAGTCGCACGGATTTCTGTCAGTTTGTCCCGATAGCGATGCACAAACACTCCACGGAAAGTAGCATTCATTAGTGAGGACAACTCTTCCCTGTTTTCTTGCAGCTGTGAAGTATAAGATCAGTTGGTTGGAACTGGTGAGTATATTAAGTACAACTATAAATGCAAAAGATATGCTAATTACTGTATAAACCTATTGAAGCTGTTTTATAGTCGTATACATGCTAATATATGTAAATTTGTGCACAGATATGTGTAGTATCACCTGCGAAATGGTGGTCTGAAGCTCCTCCAGTCTATCAGGGGCCCTGTCAGCTGAGGTCTTACAGTTTTCAATGTCATAACGTCGCTGAATAGTATTAAGCTGAACTGACAAGTGAGCGGCCACTTCAACCAGCCCTGTCATCAACTTCATGGCTAAGAAAGAGCAGATTAAACCAATGTGCAGTAAAAATGGATTATCTTTTCTTATCTAGTATTTAGTCTTGACTATTTGTATTTGAATATACAAACCAAGCAGAGTGCTGGTGTGTCTGAACGCTCTGACCTGCGAGTCAGACAGACCAGTGAGCAGTGCCAACATTAAAGGAAAGAGGTATTCATCATAAACAAGGCTGTTCCGACAAGATCGCACCAAAAGCTTGGCAAATTCACACAAACTAGCTTTAAAACGCCTTTGCTGGGGGCCTGAAGTAGACAAAGGATAGCTCACAGAATCCTAAAGGAAAGATGAAAAGGACCACATATGACACAACTGTAAAAACTGTATTTATCCACATTAGTCATTGGAGTAAACCAGCCACAAGGGGTCACTAGCTAGTGTGTATCACACACTTAATTTAATAATCACATTATGATTCAAAATACAATATACCAGTCATTACTGTAATTTCGTCTCACCTCATCGAACTCTTTGGTTAGGGTGCTTATTATTTCAGCATTTTGCAGGCTTCTGAACATCTCTCTGGTAACAACACCTGTGAAAATTGAGCAATAGAAACCACATAATTAGATAATACAATATTATACAAGAGTCAAAAAAACAAAACATTACAACAAAGATTACACATTACAGATTTGCACATTAACAGATCGATATGCACAGAAAAAAAACTGTTGATCTTTGACCCATTTCATTTGGCCTTTCTCTTGATCTCTGACCTTTACATCCACAAGACTGAACAATGAAGTTGATGAGCACCAGAAGTCCCTCCTCACGACTCTGCTTGTAGCTGTCCAACCATTCATCCACAACTGTCTTTAAAAAGAATGTAGAAAACAGTAAGGATGCTATAGAGTGTGTATATATATATATATATATATATATAATTTAGAGAGATAATTATATTATAAATGTATATAACTGTGGTATTGATTAATAATAATATTGGATTAGATTTATACTGCGCTTTACAGCGCCTCAAGGCTTTCTCGATGCGCTTACATTATTCATTCACTCCAGTCACGCACTGGTGGTGGTAAGCTACTTGTGTAGCCACAACTGCCCTGGGGCAGTGAGACGAAAGCGTGCCTGCCTTTCTGTGTCTATGGCCCCTCCGACCACCACCAACCACATTCATAAGGCGATGTGGGTTAAGTGTCTTGGACACGTCAGTGTGCACAGATTTGAGCAGGATTCGAACCGCCAACTCTCTGGTTATAGGACGACCACTCTACTTTACTTAGATAACTAGTTAAATAACTTCATAAAATATCTAGATTTATATGCTGTACTTAGATTTAGCCGTTTGGAACAAATTTAAAGCCAAAAGCATAATGTGGATTGTGTCCACTTGTGTACAGTATTTACAAGCCCGTTTATTGATCTTCTTCTTGGTTTCAGCTAAAAAGTCTAGCCTCACTAAAACAATAGAATGCATGTGTGTTGTCAAGCATTGCCTTCAGGACTCATAGGCACCCTTCTTCTTTGCCTATCAAAGGGTATTCTGGAGGGTCACATCCGTTAGCCACTGACAGCACATGATAATCGCCTCCATTGTTCACTCTCAAGGGCTTATTTCTACAGCCTTCTTCAGGCCCACCCTGCATTGAATTTTATGTTTTGCTCTGCTCCCCCTTTTAAACCTCAATGTATTTGTTAACATAGTGCTTACCACCATAGCACCCTTTCCAGAGCAGACAGAACTATAGATATCATTTGCGCTGATAGCCTGGTTCACTTCTTTTGCTCTGGTCACACGTCGAGGGGAAGCTTGCCTGAACTTCCCCCGGGAGGGCTGCTGTTGGGGGATGTCCTGAGTGGAGATGAGGCTGTCTGAGGGACTGGACACCTCCCTCACAGCAGCTTTAAGCCTGGATCTCTTGGGTGGCTATGGATAAAAGGGGACAGAAGGGCAGCTCAGCAGGGACTATCGAGTGAATTGATTCAAGTGACTAAATCAGTTACAGCAAAGGCAGAGGAGGGAGGATCATAAATACTGCAAACAACACTTCTATTTGTCAAACACAAACCAAAAATAAACTCTTGACATTGCACAAATACAAGTTCATAATAATTGTACATACACTGACATTTGGAAATCACGTTACCTGCACTGATGACTTTTTCCGCTGGGTTGCTTTTAGTTCTGCCTCATAATCACTACCAGAATGTGAGAGGTCATCTAACTCGTCTAGACTGCAGGACAAATTAAGAGTGAATAGAACTGTTTCAATAATTGTAGATATTATACACATATTATATACAGTAAATAGATACCTGTCCAAAGCGGAGCCTCCTCCTGCCATGTTTCTTGATGGACGCATATTGTTGTTGAAGAGTGCTTAACACTCAGTATTGCTTGAAAATGGCTTTGGGGAAATAAGACGTTAGCAAAGAAAGTTAATTACTGGCAGTTAGCCGCGACATGTTTACAGTAGGTACAGCTCAAAAAAATAGCAAATGAAAAATCTCCATTGGACAGGCTAATTGTTATGCGAATTCACATATTAGCACTTACCAGCAATTAACGTCCTAACACCAGACTAAATATTTAATATACTTCTAAAACGCATTACCTGCTATTGAAATAATAGGTGTTCTTATTTCAACTTTGATCTGACTTGTTTTTGTGTCTAATTAAATTTTCCGCCGGAGACAAAAAAGCGCGAAAGCGTTAGCGAAGTCTTTCTTGAAGCTGATTGGCTGGTGAAGTTTCCGGCTAAAAATGTATTGGTGTAGTAAAAACTTCACCAAATAAAACACATAATAGTAATATTATTTTGTTTGTTCGTTGTCGGCATAGCGTTGTATGAAGGTATAAAGCTTATTTTTTGGGGTTTTTTTCTGCGTCAAGACATATCTCGATGATCAAGATAATATTCTTAAACTTCTGCTTTCAAAATAAAACGACCATTGTCAAGCGATTTTGTCTGGTTAAAATGTTTGATGGTGGCATTTTAATTACTAATTGTTGTTAACAACTGTGCACGTAGACGGTGCGAAATGAAGCTCATATTTGTTGAATAGGATAAACCTTTAAGAAACATTTTTCTTTATTGTGAAACCACAACTTCCGGTTTCCGCTCCATGTTCTCTGCACGTGTGAGCTTGATGCATGGCTGATGATGCTGAGAGTCGGGAGTGTCCCATTGACAGTCATGCGTTCACATCAGCTCCCTTGTGAAGGATAAATTAATTGGATACGGATAGTGGACACATATGTGATGAACAAACCCTGTCGGTTTAGGTAACGGTAGAGAGAAGATTATGATGATTTCAAACGACTGAAGATTTGGATACAGAATATTCTACTTTAGCTTGACCCGGCCGGTGTGAACGGCTGGTCCATACACTGTTTCTCAGCTGATTACATCTCTCTGTTTTCTCGTGTACTGAGCTGAGATGCATTTACAGCAGGCTTTCACGCGCTCTTCGCTCGTAGTGCTCCAATGGACGGCACTTGTCCTGCTGGGGACTCGGGTCTACATGGTCGCTGCAGGGAGGAGCTGCGCTGATACCCGGCAGGTGTACGCGGAGAAGGGCTATAGCACAGGCAGCGCTCCGATAACCCAAATCTCTGGTAAGTCTACAAAAAGACACGTGGTGTTTTAGCTAAAATTGCTTCAGTTGTCAAAAAGTAGGATTTCTCCTCAGAAAGGCGTCTATTTTTCCACTTTAAGCTGAGATAGTTCAATTCCATTTCATAATACACCAAGATTATTTTTATTTTGGCTATTCTAATTGAAGTATCCAGATGCCCAGAATTACTCACTAATTTGGTCAATAGTGGTCACAACATGGGAATATCTTTGCGAGATTTCCTACAGGGAACAATGCTGGGTGATATAAAACCGACTACACCCGCCCCTTTCTTTCATGCTGCCGTTCAAATTGGACGATTAGGAGGATGAGCAAATTGCCAACACCGGTGCAACAAAGAACCTCGCCCCAAATGAGTCTTTCCTGTGTCCCGCTGGTAAATCCACCTATATCGGTACTGGATACTGATTATACTCACATCTGCGGGGTTAGAAATATGGATTGAAAACAGTTGGATTTTTGTCATTTTAAAGATGTATAATTATGCAGAGTTTGTTTAATTAACTTTTTAATCACATGAATGTCTGTGTCAATGTAGGCCTACTCACTCTCATTTCTGTTCTAGTAAAAGATGAAATGTGTGAGAAGGAAATTACTCAAAAGGTTTTGAAGAAATTTAGCATTCTGAGTCACAAAGACAAGAAAAGTATTGATTGATTTAGTTTGTGTGTGTTCACGCTGCACTGCTTGGTCCTGGCTCACTGTCCCGTGGGCCAGGGGAGCAGATGGCCTGGGGAGGCAAGGATGAAGGGAGGCAGTTTGGAAATGTAAATAGTGTGATGAGAGAGACTAGTAGTGAGACACAGAACAAAAGAGGCAGACAAGTCATCAACCAGGGTGCAGTGGAAGAGTGTGTTTTTTACATCATAGGCGTTAAATTCAACCTGTCTAGCCCTTTGAGATGCTGTTTGCATTTCATTGCCTCAACCTGAGCTGACAAAAGACCGACTGAGGTTGAATTATTCATGTGGAGAAATTACCATTTTCTATTACACTCTTCGATAACATATTCTCACAGTTTAGCGTAAGTGTTCATGACTGTCCTTACAAAACCATCTGCTTAACCTTATAATTGTCCGCTTAAGCTGTATTGGCACCAATGCATTTTACTGTGATTGTGTTCTAGAAAGCTTTCAGAAAATGATTCACTCTAACCTTGGTATTTTTTTGGTTCAGGCGAGCACCTGCGCCTCTGTCCTCAGGACTACACTTGCTGCTCCAGTCACATGGAGGAGACTTTAGCTCTTCAAAGTGAGAGGGACTTCCTCAAATCAGTTGAGGACAGTAGCCAGTTCCTGCTCACAACCTTCACACAGAGACACCGCAGGTTTGATGGTATGAAGATGAGCCTCTGATTTTCAGTCTGTACCTTTAATCGTCCTTGAGATCCGCAGTACTTAAAGTGTAGGTGCGCCAGAAACTAGATTTGTATGGACCAAATTTAGACCCCTTCTTACTGAGTACTTCCCTCTCATCCTTTTATATAAGCTACAACATGATGAATCACTTAAACAAGCTCAAGGGGTGGGAGAGTAAAAGTACTAAAGATCATCTAATATGCAGAACATTTTGTTATTTACCAGTGTACGAGATCTAATGCAGCACCATGTGAGCTGTGAATCCGAGAGGGGAGGGGCTGACTCGGCGCCTACATAGAAACCGTGCATTAGAAAAACTGTAGGTGTTGATGGATTCACACCTAAAGTCTTTCCTGTCTTTTTTTTTTGCAGAATTTTTCAGAGAGCTTATAGATCTGTCAGAAAAGTCAATGAACCAGATGTTTACCAAGACGTACGGGAGGCTCTTCACTCAAAACGCACACGTGTTCCAAGAACTGTTTGTCGAGCTGCGTAGATATTATTCAGGTATGTTTACCACCAATATAACCGCTGGTAAAGAGGTGGGTGTATTGTCACAGTATTTTACAAAAACCAGGTGTGAGAAATAAGTATTGGTCATTTTAAATAAATAGTAAGCTATTTCTGAGTGAGGTTACTATTTTAGTCTCTCATTGCATTGTTTTGGCACTATCATCGTAAACTGGCAAGATTGCCTTCAGGCTGCTGCTTTGACAGCTTGGAGGTTATGTACCAGACTACAGATTGAAAACTGCTTATTTTCGGCTTGTCTGGCAGTTGAATAAAACAACAAACAGGAAGTGTCTGCAAATATTCCTCCATATGAACATCCCACTAAAGCTAAAGTAGGCTATAGGAAATACCTTTTGCAAAAGCACATGAGGGTGCAGCTTGTCTCCTGTAGATGTAAGGCTATTGACGGTGACCTCAATTTAGGCTTAGATTGAGATTATTATTTATAATGCTGGCTGGGTGCTGGTCCCGGGTAACATGTTGAATGACCGTAAACCTAACATAGGATTTCATGTATCATTCTGACTATTGCTGGATTGTCCACAGGGGGTAGTGTGAGTCTCTCTGAGGTCCTTTCTGACTTCTGGTTGAGACTAGTGGAGCGGGTATTCTCTCTGGTCAATCCTCAGTATCACTTCAGTGAGGACTACTTGGAGTGTGTTAGTAAACACGCTGAACAGCTGCAGCCTTTTGGAGATGTGCCACGCAAGCTACACATACAGGTGTGTACAATACTCTACAGAATAGATGATCTTTATGCAGCACAATTACTAAAAAAAAATGTCATGTTTTAACGAATAGGTTTCAAGAGCTTTTATTGCCGCTCGAGCACTTTCTCAAGGCTTAGCTACAGGTCGAGATATTGTCAGCAAAGCAACAAAAGTATGTAGTCTCTGAAATAATTCTTGTGCTGTTCTTCATTGTGTTTCAACTCTAACATCTGTTGTGTTTGTAGTTGACTGCAGATTCAGAGTGTATACGTGGTCTGATGCGCCAGTGGTACTGCCCCCTGTGTCGCGGGATGCCCTCACTGCGGCCCTGCAACGCTCTGTGCCTTAATGTAATGAAGGGCTGTTTGGCCAATCAGGCCGACCTGGGACCAGAGTGGAACAACTTTATTGGTGGGTGGAGACATTGTATTGTGTATATATATTTTAATATTCCGCCATAGCAGTTGGTGTACTGTATGTTATCTCTTCTTATCCCATATTCAACTGTCCTGTGAAGATTAATAGTGTGTTTCTAATAGACAGAAATGTTGGTATTATTAAACAGAAGATGCATACATGTCTGAAGGCCATAAGAGGGTTGAGATCTCACATTCACTTCTCTTTGTCGCTAATGAATTTCTCATCCATTAATCATTCATGCTTCTCAGCTCCTCATCAACATACATTCCCTCCATTCTTTTTCTTCTCATTTGCATTGCTTTCTGATACATTTTAATACTTCATTCACTGAAGTTAATGTCCTCTCATGTGCTTGGCTTTGTTTTTTGTTTTTTTGCTCTTTTCATTTAAATAGAATTTGAAATTCTGCTAAATCACTTTATATAAGGACCTTTTTTGTTGGTATGCAGATGCTCTTTACCAGGTCTCGGAGAAGTTGGAGGGGCCATTTAATATAGAGCTTGCCGCGGACGCAATCTCTGTAAAAGTATCTGAAGCCATCATGCACATGCAAGAAAACAGTGTCAGCATATCAACTAAGGTAAGTGGATATTGATGAAAAGGAGATGAATTTACTGAGAATTTAAACATTTGGCTCCACTAATCGGACAGCGTTACATAAAAGATCTGAATGAATAGACCAACTATGACTGAGTAGGATTAAAATAGACAGTGGTCCCAGAGGGTAATCGATTTGGGGCATTGCTTCTTACACAAAGAAAAGCACTTGACACTCATTTATTCTCAACAATCTTATGAGATGGTAATTGAGTGATTCTTTTTTGTTTTACCAGGTGTTTCAAGGTTGTGGAAACCCACAACCAGCTCGCTCTAAGCGCTCAGCCAAAGACTCGGCGAGTAACAGACGACCTTTCAGGACCTATACTCCTGAAGAGAAACCTACTACTGCTGCAGGCACCAACCTGGACCGCCTGGTAAGGAAGCATATGTTAATCAAAATTTGAATCTAATCTTTCCTAGGTCATTGTTACTGCTAATTGTTATTTTGTTATAGAACTAGATCACATGCATTTTCCTACATATATATCTATATCTATATCTAAACTGTATTAGAATGTTGGCAAAAGAAAAGAAAATCACAGAACATTCTGTCCTTGAAGCATCAGACTTGGACAGACATGGGCTCTGCAGTAATATAAAAACAGTATAAAGAGAATTGGAACCCAGTAAGTAACTAAAAATAAAGCACAGAGGGTGAAAACGCTGACAGTTTGTACCTAGTGGTCAGCGGAGAAGGTGGTTGAAAGGAAGCAAATAAAGACCAGGTCCAGAGAAGGGCACTTCAACCAAAAGGTTATGAATTTCAGAAACTGAAATATTAAATTCTTGGTGTCAGCACAGGTTTTCACTTTCCCCAGTATGAGCAGTGCCTGCCTCCATATGTTTGTTTAGCCATACCAAAGAAGGACAAGCTATCCTTGAGTCATACCTAGTTTCTTCACGCCTCCGTACAGGTTACTGAGCTGAAGGAGCGTCTACGGCCCATGCAGGGCTTCTGGGTGTCCCTCCCACACACCATCTGCAGTGATGAGAAGATGGCTGCCGACGTCACTAATGAGGACCGCTGCTGGAACGGACAGACGCGGGGGAGGTGAGGGAGATCTAAGCTTAGGGCCCGAGGCAGGAGCAGGGAGGGGGTGGGTATAGGTGGAGAAGGAGGAGTGAGCAATGGTGCAGAGGTGGAAGGACGCACCATTTGATTTCTTTTTAATTTTGCTGTGATCACTCACTTGCTTTCTGTGTGGGTCTGTGTTCACACATAACACCTACTGCTCCCTCTCTGTTTTGACCATGTTTCAAATGCTATTTAAGTCCTCAAGTAGACACACACTGTCATAAGTTTTTGTCTATTATTGTCTAACTAAATCTTTAATAGCTCATATGATCCAAAGTAACAAAACTTACCTTTTTGGGGCATTATGTCTGTCTTTTATCTCACTTAGGTACTTGCCAGATGTCACAGGGGATGGACTTATCAATCAAATCAATAACCCTGAGGTGGATGTGGACACGAGTCGCCCAGATGTAAGGACCAGACAGCTAATTATGGAGCTCCGTGTGGTCACTAACAAGCTAAGACATGCTCAGAGTGGACAAGACATGGACTTTGTAGACAATGAGGGTAATCTATTTTTAATGTTTTTAGTTTGTTACTACAGTGGATATAATGTGTATATGGATCTTTTTATTCACTGGTCCATCACTCTTTCCTTCATTAGGTGAGGAGGGCAGTGCCTCAGGAGTTGGAGAGCATATTGACAGGTACAATGACGACTGGCCAGGCCATGGCCCACATTCACCATCTTACAACAAACCCCCACATAACACCGGCTCTAACCCCATAAAACCCTCTCGCAACCGAGAAAGAAACGGGTCCAAGTGGAACAAAAATGGTCATGGACGGGCTAAATCTGCATCCTGTCTGCCCACTGTGTCCACGCTTCCTTTGTTGTGTCTGCCTTTTATGGCCACTCTCGCCCCCATGTGGAGATAGTAGGTAATTTTAGGTAATGTCATGCTGCAATCTTTGAGCACAAATGATATGAAGTCATTCAGTTGAGTTTCACCAGCAAAGGTTTTGGGTTAATGGTTGTTCCAGCAATATAAAACTCTTTAGAGAACCAATATATTATTAAAACAACTTTTCTAAAATTATAATGGCACAATTTTTAGAAACGATCACAGACAAATACCTTACATACAATACTACAGATGTTTGCAGTATTAAGCCTGTCGTCTCAGTGAGCAGTTGTTTGGATCTGCATTAGTTATTTATGGCACTGATCATACAACTCATTAAGTTAATTATTGAATGTAGTGTTTTGTTGAAGTCGGTGATATAAAACCAAACCAAGTGACATTTTTAAATATACATAAGGCTCTTCTGTGTGATGCGCACATTCAAAAAGTATTTTTAAATATATTTCTGCATTTAATTTATTTCTCTGTATATGTATGCATTTCTTGATTGCAATTTGAAAATCTTTATTTTTTTTGTTAGATTTGGTATTATCCTTTTACATTGGAAATGACCGACTACATTTTCTGTAGGAAAATGTATGCTTTTTGTATGAATGTTTCACTGTTTACAGTTTGCTCTCAAGCATTGGTATAAGGTTTTATACAAGTGTATTGTTAAAATAATTTTTGAAGCACGAGTGACGGGAATTTGAATGTTTTATAGGAAGACAAACTGCATTGTTAAAATCAGTTCAGAAAAAATGCCTTGATGTGAAAAGCTGGGATGATGAGACTAGCTAGGTTTTTAAAAGTTAAAAACACAAAATGAAAAATGAATGTATATTTGCTGGATCTGAATGGTGGAAGATGTTTGCCTAATATGAGTAAACTTCCACGCCTCAATCTTTGCACATGCAAATATGTAAAATAAGTTACATTTCCAATCCACTTCTTGTATATACATTATTTGTCAGTTTCATGATAAGTATTTTGATGTCGGGCTAGTATTGTTGATGTCTGAATGTCAATGTCGATGTGCTTCAGCAATCAGAGAAATAACACTAATGTATGTTTGGTTGAAATTCTACAGTATTTACACACAAATACAATCCTTACTGACTTACACATTCAATTTTGATGGAAGCAAAGCACAACTTTTGTTGTAACAGTTTTTGGTATGAATGTGATATTTTCTGCTCTCATTAAAAGTTTTGAGAAAAACACATTTGTAGTGTGAGAGTCCTTTGCCAAAATTGGAACAAAGAACAGTAATACGACGGTGAAGGTTGTCATTCATCCAGGTAGAGGTCATTCTGAAAGTTGAAAAAGGGCATCTGGACAAGGTTTTGATTGTTGAAAAGCTTTCATCTGCCAGTCCAGGAGACTTCTTCAGTTCTGGTT
>JAVQKC010154263.1:0-13508 GCA_036025475.1 Philypnodon macrostomus
ACCACATTCATTCATAGGCAATGTGGGTTAAGTGTCTTGCCCAGGGACACAACGACAGTGTGCGCTCGGATGGGGACTCGAACCACCAACCCTCTGGTTGAAGGACGAGCGCCTACCCACTATACTATACATATATACGAGGTTGCGGGTTAAATTTTACTGAGAGTAGTCTGCCATTCGTGTAAAACTGTGTGGTTTTTGTCAAAAAACAAGCATTTACTAATACCATACATCACGTAAACAGGCTCCATTATAGGTGCGCTGGGACAACGAGCATCAATTTAAGCCAAGGTTTAACCATTGGCTCATAAATACACTGCTTTGAAAGTTGGCAGTCCTAACAAACTAGTGGCGCGCGGTTACAGACAATAGCTGGAATGAAGCACTTTTGCCATGAGAGAGTCTGATGGCATGACTCATTGAAGCTGACAAAATGTAAAAATTGTTTAGAGGACCTTATTAAATATGGATGAAAGCGGGTTTTCAAGGAGGGCAGAGACAGGGAGATCCATCATCTCATTGTGCAAATGCAGAAATACTATTAAAGTATGAATATTTTGCATCATTTTGCCTGCCATGGTGCAGACTGGTACAGACAGAAGTACACTGGAAACTCAATTTTAATATTGCATGGGAGTTCAAAGTCTCTATTTGCTTGAATACATTAATTATAAGCAAGGTTCCCTGATCTGAAGCTTTTCCCTGACAGCACATGTTTTGATGCTAAATCCCAGTTTTGATAGAGTAAACCGTATAGTGATAAAATCAAAGTAGTGAACACTTGAAAGAACTAAAGGGTCCCTGTTTGTATTACCAAATGCCCTAAAAACCTGGAAATGAAGCAGGCCATGATGCATTTTCTATGGAGAAATTAGTGTTAGCCAAATATCACAAAGTAAGAATAAACAAGCTGCTATTTACGCATATGTAAAGTCAGAGCCTGGTTGGAAACCATAAGCCAAGGTCCATCAACTGTTTTATTTCATGAGGTATTTAGCATACACTGGCAAAAGATTGTGGTCATCTACTTTTCTGAAAAACTTCCAATAAAACATAACGTTATCTTAAAAATAATGTAGTATTTTAGGTCACACTTTGTTTTACATAGCCCTTAACTACATAGTATCTGCCTCATTAAGTACAATGCAATACACTGTTTAAAAAATTGTAATAACGGTTAAGGTTAGGGTTAGGTACAATGTAGTTTGAATGTAATTTGAATTTAAATACACTTTCATTCTGTGTTTTTCTATTATTATCCTGCCCTCATGGTAACGTGAGCAGCCTTCTCTAAACATAGGAAAATTGACACAGGAGGAGAGTTAGAACAATAGTGTTTACAGCCCCTCAATTATAGAGATTAGTCAACCTCTCCAAGGTCACCAAAACAAAGCACCATTCATGTACTCTAATCCCTCTAAGTCAACTATTAATTACTTTATGAATGTCTGACGACTAGAGGGCAGTGTCACGGGCCATAGCTCCTGGAAATGTCATTTGGGTTAGAGCGAAAATATCATGGTATAAAAACAGCAGCTCATTGAACAAATCACCCATTAAAAGAGTGCCATAGCAAACCAATGTGCTGGCTTTTATTCAAGATAACCAATTCACATACAAATGCTCCTTAGCAATATAAAAGTTATATCATGGCATCAAATGGATCCAGTATGGACTCTGTTTGACCTCACTGTGTTACTGTGGGTTCTCTCCAGCTTCATCCCACCATCAACATCCATGCACATGCTAGAAGATTGGTAAATGTATGTTGCTAGCCAGTCTGCACTATTAGTTAGTTAGTTAGTTCTGCAAGAAACTGAAAATGTTTAGTGCACCCCACTAAAAAAATATACAATAGCATCCCCATTGGGGTCAGGACTCCCATGAAAAAGAGATTCTGAATCTTTTCCTTGTTAAATAAAGGTCAAATAAGTAAATAAAAATGTGTTCCACAGTTGCACATCTTAGATATTTGCTCTGATTAAAACTATTTTGTTTTTGATATAGTCTCCCTCCTACAAAACAACTGCACTATGGGAATACACGCATTTCAAAGAAGCTTAAAAATATCCAACTGCTAACTCTTTGTGTGGGTTAGCAATATAGCTATAACAATATCCACACACAAAAAGACTACAGAGTTCCTGCAGTGAATCATTTAGGCTACTTTTTGCTGGTATTCAACACACCCTGAACATCAGCTCACTTACCTGCTATTCTTTTACTATAAAAAGCAAACACTGACAAACTAAACACTGTATTTTATAAAGTCAGCTGAAGGTATTTCATTTAGATGTTCAGCCCTTATGTTCTTTTTCATACAATATGATTCTATGTGCTTTTTTTTTAGGGGTCACAGGTGTCTGCAGCCTATCCTAGTAACTATGGGCCTTAGGCGGGGTACATCCTAGACAATGGCCAGTTAGTCACAGGGCTGACACAGACAGACAACCATTCACTCTCACATTCATTCACTAGGGACAATTTTTCCTAACACATGCATGTCTTTGGGCGGTGGGAGGAAGCCGGAGTACCCGGACATGGGGAAAACATGCAGACTCCACCCAGAGGTTGTAGTCGGCCAGCCGAGGATCAAACCCATGATCTTCTTGCCGGAGGGCGAGGGCACTATCCACACTGCTATTTGATTATTAAACAAATATTTTGCTCTCTATCTCACATCACACAAACTGGCCATATTCCCTGCTATAGACATACATACTGGCACAATGATGGTGTTGTGGATTGGCACTATAGTCTCTCTCTGTTGAGGGCTGCCTACTGCTGTGTTGTGAGTGGGTAGCCCTGGTGCAGCACTGCCTGGTTGCCTCAGGGTTATGAGTGGAGTTTGGGGGTGTGTTTGCAGAGAAGAGAGAAAATGAGAGATAGGAGCCACAGCCAGAGAGCGCTCCCTGACTGATGCTGCTTGCCTCCCAGCAGCACCCTGTCAATTGCAGATGAGAAATTTCAAGACATCCAGTGAGGTAGCTCTTGAAAGTGGTAATGTTTTTCCCCCTATCCCTGCTGTGGGGACAGTAAGTACGTTTTAATCAAACTTGAGTTTACCAATCTTCCTAATGTCTAATAATATTTTATTCATACATAATGACTCAACTGCATATATTTTAGTCATTGTATATATATATATATATATATATATATGTATATATATATATATATAAACATCATTTTGGGAAAATGTCTTTGTAATAAATATAAACATCTTAATGTAGTGTATTGACTTAATTAATTGGACTTAACTTTTAATGTATAGTGTAAAAGTTTGCATGTGGAGGAAGCATAGTGGTCCAACACATCAGAATAAATAAAACTGTCATTATATCGGCAAAACGACGATTATGGAATCATGTTAGTCTGGTCCGCAGATCCTACATGTGAACGTGATAACTAAAAAAACAATTGGATCAGTTTAAACTTTTGCACACAGGTACATATCATAAAGACGCTGATCTGGATTGAGTTTAGTACTTCTACGATTAATAACAATTAATCAATTAACGAATGAATTAATCCTGCTGAACATGAACAAAATCGCTTTAATTTTAGGCAAATTACAGAGGTCAAATAAAGAATGCTTCTATAGCGCCCCCATGTTTATGGCCCTTATGGACACACTTACTTTGGCAGAGAGCAATGAAACTTGGTACAGTGATTCTCCACAGTGTACCCAGCATAAAATTATATTATGTCCCAACCTTACAACAAACAGGAAGTCGGCCATTTTGGATTGAAAATGGTAAAGTCAGGTATATTTGAAAGCCTCTAACTTGCACATACTTTGGCCGATTAGGCTCAAACCTGAAATACCTAATTACCCCCCGGCCCTGAACACATTTGACTAATATGATGGCAGTTACCTCTATATCCCTCCTATAGACTGAAAGAAGAATTTACAAAATGTCTCAAAAAACATTCTTCATAAACATCCAGTTAAATCTAAAAACGTCAAATAGACCCTTTCCATGTGTGTCATGGTTTGAGGGCGAGGCCTCTTAATTGTTCGTAATATTAAAACCCTTAAAACTCACACAATGTCTTATTAAGGTTCCCGTTGGTGCCAGTTGTAGCAGACGTCTGCGGGCGTTTCGCCGATATGCACCTTGATGTTGGGGACGACAGCACAGGCCTAGTTTTACTGACGGTGTCTTGCCCTAAAAGTTAGTTGGCATGTCCTTCAGTGGGAGGAATATCATGAAAGATTCCATTCATCTGAAGGCATGTGTTAAGTTGATTGGTAGATGAATCAGTGTGAAAATGCATGCTGTTTGGAGATGAAAAGGGCCGGGCTGGCAACCTGACATTTGGCATTTGCTTTGAACCGTGGCCTGTATCTCTTTCAAGGCTGAATTCCTAACACTGGTTTGTGCGACAAGATACATGTTGCTACAAAGTGGATCACGAGGCAGGAAAGTCTGAATTAATAATATGATCATGGAGAAAACCTTTGTTGATGATAGCCTTTTGTCATAGCTGCAAACATGAAAGTACCATTTCCGTTTAGATCAAAGGGTTCAATACATATAAGCAAAGATACAATACAATGACTATAACATCTGGTCTATTTTTACTACTGACTACTGGTGAAAATTTGACAAAACATACAAATTCTGGCATTACCAACTATGAAAAAATAAATAAATACAGGACAAAATAACAAAATGCAGGCACAAAAAACACACATTTTCAAATTTTGAAAGATTTTGAAATCAATATAGAAGTAAATCAAATTGCTCAAATGGAATAAAAAACTATGGTACATAAAAAAACAAAACAAAACAAAAAAACCACCAAAAGTTACTCAAAAGTTGCTAAATTAAATACAAAAAATGCATACCAGCATGAAATGTAATCAGTGTGTAATAATATATGTTAAAAGCCTTTAAATGAAACCTCTTGAATGTGTAGTTGATTGCTCGTCGGTAAAAAACGTTCACAGCTAAAATGGATTACCAACTGAGCAGTTCGATATCACGAGATTATTTTTTTCAAATCTGCCGTGTGCACATACTGTTTGCGATCTCCTCGGAAATGCTGAGCAAACACTCTCAAGTAGAAAGGGTCAACTGTCCTGTTAATGTGTGACCATTAACAGCAGTCGGTGAAGTGCTGAGCTGGCTGTTTCTTACATCAGCTTCTTCTTCTCACACGGCTCTCAGGGCTCTGATGGTGGGACAGGTGTGGGCTACGAGCATGATTCAGACAGGTGCCACTGGTGTAGGAAACACAAGCACAGTTTAATTGGACGTCAGACAACAGGCAATGTGTAAATATGCATGTTCAGCTACTGTTCTAATTAAATTATTAAAGGGTACGTATGTGCAACGTTATTTTGCATTTATGGCAAATGGATTGTTGGGAAAGCTCTGCCGCTCATTCATAATAGCAATCATTACTACAAAAAGAAGTTCAATACATCGTTTAACATTTCATAATCAAGCTCCCACTGATGGTTCAAAATAGCTATCAACATAAGAAATGGTCGCTGGCTAATGGTTAATGGCTATTGTCAGTTTAAAACATATTGAGGAGCATTGATGTAGTGTAAAGACCATTGTGAGATAAAATAGTCTAATACTCATTCTCGGTAGGGAATTGTTACAGGTAAAACCAGCAAATGTAGAAATGCAGTTTTCGCTGTACCTTTAAAGACTCAATCGCTATTACCTAAGCAGCCTAGTATTTTCTGTTTATTATGCACTGTAAATATAGGCTAGCGCTCCATTCTTTGTTCTGTGAGCTTTGTGTGACAAAAATGAGTCATAAAATATGCAAACTTATTGAAAAATTCAAACCGTTATACAGGAAATGGCTCAATAGTGTCAGCATATATTTTGTCAGTTTGAGCTAACAGAAAGTGTTTTGCTTACAAGGCTTAATATGTTATGCACAGTTTTCATATCACACGTGCTCCATGAGGCTATGTTGCGCCACAGAATAGTGTGAGGTGCGTCAAACACTGAATTCTTCTGTAAAGCAGGAGCAAGACACACAATACAAAGAATACAAGATAATCAAGTGGTATTTTAGTGACATAACACTCAGTACACATTGACAGAAATGCATTGCAAATTCATTTATATTCTTCTACTTATTCCAATTATAGGGTCTGGAGCATGCCCTCAGCAGCTATGGACCTTAAGCGGGTGTTTTGGCCGGGGAGTATCTGTAGTGAACCCACCAGGATATGGGAAGGACTAGCAGACATTCATTCAGCGATTCAGTGTGTTGAATACCAATCCGGGGTGAACATCAGCATACTGTATTATGTAAGGCAAAAAAACCCCACATAATCAAGCCCAAATATTTATGTGTACCATGCTTGCAAAATGTTGAAAATGAACAGTCTTCCAATTAGATTGAAGAATTTGATAAAAGAGACAACTTCAGGCGATGAGTTAATTAGTCGATTTCACTCCGGAGACCTTTTCTTTACCTTAGGGTGAAATTACCATGTGCCATTAATTTACATCATGATTGAGATTAAAAACCCCTCTTCCGTAACCACAATGCACTTTAGAAAACCAATATAGCGGCTTTACAGTGGAGTACATAAGCTGTTTATTTTGAAATGAGCGAACACAGAGCCAAAGCTTTCTATGTGTTTGCTTTTGCTTTGTGTAATGCCTGGATTCATCTAGCCGTTATAATGTGGGCAAACAATGAAAAGGCTGGGAAGGATTTCACATGCTATTGAAAAGGCACCTGAGAGGAACGCATTCGGACTTCAGTAACTCGAGCCGTAAATATATCCACAGCTCCGTGCCAAAAAATGCGATCAATAGTGTTTAAACCTGCAGACTGCCAGGGCTGCAGACAACTCAGAGAAGTGAAATGTCATGCAGCCACCTTTTATTAGATTCTCTATTAAAAGGGGGTGTTTGTGGATTTTTATTTAGGATATTTCTGAAAATGTGTCAAAAAATGGCATTACAAAAACAACTATGTCTATTTCTGCATTTCTGACACAAAAAGACGTGTAGATAATTGGTACCAGTCAACAATTAGTGTGACCGGTTAGCTAAAAAATGCAGTTGACACATATTTCTTCGTGGCACTATTAAGTACTCAATCAATAAACAAAAACGACATCATTCATTACATGATGCACCGACTACAACAATCATCCATCCATATTTTAGAGTCACCAACTCACCAGTACTGCACATGTGTTTCTGCATATTATATTACTTACACAAGACAGCCCCGGAAGTTTTGTGAATTAACAATATTGTTGCCAAAATACTTCACTCATAGGATGAAGTAAGCAAATAGAAAATCAGAAAACCAAGGTCACCACAAGAGAAAAGGATGTTAAAACCAAACAGGAAGAATGTTGTATTTTAGAACATCTGCTCCAAACGTGCATTTGTTCTCAGACTCCCGAACAACAAATGCAAATGTGAACCACTGCATTACTTAATAAAAGGGTTGACCTCCAAAGCAAACTCATATACAATTCTCTTGAACTTTAATCTCTTTTTAAATTTTTACCAGCATATAATAATAATAATAATAATATTTCCTCAATCAATCTCCCTGGTGAAATTAAGGAATGTTATGGAGTCTAATGCTGCACCTCCGCCTCCATTCTGAGATTTGTGAGCTGCTCCCAAAGTGATTCTGAGGCATTTCAAGGGCAGCAGGATTTCTCTTGACTTGTTCCAGTTCTCTGTCTGGCTGTTAACGAAAGGTGCTTCTCACCTGCTCTTTTGTAGACCTCTGAAGTCTTATCAGTTTCAGTAGTTCCTCTGTGGTTTTGGTATCATCACTTCTGCCCACTATATTGTTTGTTCCAAATCAATTCTTGACAAGACTGAATATATAAATAATGTTTCCCACAATACAACACTACATACTGTCTAAACCTCAACACATTGCAGGTTAGTGTCAAAGGATTTTTAGTAAGCTCTAGTCTTTGTCAACTACAAAGTTTCTTGTGAATGTATTTCCATAGAGATGGCTGTTTACCTGAATCTTCACAATGACACAAAAAAGCAAATGCACCAAGATGAGGGTCATGTTAGTGCTCCTGCCTTTCAACAATGAGGTTGTAGGTTTGATTCTGTCCTGCTGACTACAATCTCTAATCAAAGTGAATTACATCTATGTGTTTCTGTGAGTGCTACGCATGGAATAAGAGTGAATGTTTGTCTGTCAATGTATGTCTCTGTGCCAGCCTGGTCACTCACTGGTCACTGTAAATAGCGCACCCCACCAAAGACCCATTGTTACTAGCATAGGCTTCAACCCTTTCAACTCCAAGGTTAAGACAAAGGCCCTGGTATAGTTTTGAACATTTTTCTATTTCAATACACTGAAAGACATCTAGGCCATATGACCACTGCAGTCGACATTTTATAATACATAAAACATTTTAAAATAAACAACGAGTCTAAATTGAAAATTCAATGCAAACGTTTTACAATTGTAACATAATACATTTTACTTTGTAGTTCACTCAATAACATTTGTGTAATAAAACCAGATTAGGGTTATAGACATCTTTTATGTTTCAAACCAATCCAATTTCACAAAGACAGGTTGAAAGTTAACTTAATAATTCTTATCGGGCATCTGAAGTCACAACACATTCTCTTGGTCTGACCTTGCCGATATGGTGGACTCGCACAGGCCACATACTAAATAATAATGTACATAGTCTCAGAAATAACGAATAACTCAACATTTGTGACTTAAAATACATATATTTTTGTCTAATAAATGTGTTTATGCTGACAATGAGTTTTTAATTTGCAGATACATTTTTATGATGCAATTTCTGTGGTACAGGTATCACTATTTTCCTTAATAGCTTGATTCTTGTATGTGTCCTGGGCCTCAAATCAAACTTTTACAGCCCACTCCCAAAAATATGACCTTCTTCATTAAATTTTGTTTGCTGAAGACACGGCCTCACATAAAATACCCACACCTTGCTCAGATCTCGGGGACAGTAAAAAGGGAATGAGTGCAAAGAGCAGGAGAAAACAGAGTAAAGGAAGACTGAGTGGGCTATTACACAGGAAAGAGCGTATCCCCTGGAGGAGCGCCGGGCTGAGATGGCGTAAATGAGGGAAGCGTGGCGGCCATTGCTGTAGCCTCATTACAGTAATGGAGACCCATCCGTTCTGTCAAGGCCTCCAGAAAATCTCATGTGACACAAGGGCTCTCTTTTCCTGCTATTCACCAAGAAAGCGGCTGAAACGATAAAACGGTGCTAAGGGGTGACATGTTGCCGAGGTGAGGTGTGTGCAATGGCTAGTGCATTAAGCTCTCGATTAGGTTTTACCAATTCGCCTGTCAGTGTTCATAATGTTGTGTGGCTGTGAGAGCATTGTACAGAACGGTAAACATGGATGTCATTGGTGTAGTGGTTGGGGCTCACAATGCAATTCTCATGTTTCAAGTCTGTAATGCTGTTGTGGACAATGGCAGCACAGGATGGAGACCAGCTTTCTTCAAACTATACCTTTGGGAAATGTATTGAATATTTGTTAAAACTGGTAAAACAGTAACTCGACTTTCACCTGATGAATGATGAGAACATAACATCTTGACGTCTCAATCAATTTTCACAGCTCATTGAGGTAACACATGTGCCCACTAAAGAAATGCATTTTTAACATCTGTTTTATTTCTTACTTGTCTATAGGGTAAAATCTGACTTGTATAATTATAAAGTCTTCACCTTTTATTAATCTTTTTACTGCACAAGAAAGTGGCCCTGGCTAAGGGGTGACATATTCCTTGAGGTGGGGTGTGCATTGATTAGGAGTTCCCTTTTCCACCAAGTTCGATATTTTCTTAATGTTGAAAAAACACAATTTCGCACATTTGTCACTTTGATTTCCAGTAGATATTTTCATATTTCAGTCACGGCACTAGTGCTCATTATCATCTATCAGAGGAGATGTAGGCGTATTATTGAAGTGATGGAATAACCAGCCTCATATACATGAATAGCGGCTACGTATGCGGCATTTTTGGTCGATTTTACAGAAGAGCTGTGGATGCAACATTTTTTTTGCTGTTCTGAATCTAATATGTTGGTAATAGTCCTGTGACCCCCGCTACATCCTCCTGTTACTTCTTCTGTCGTCTTCTTTGTCATTTTCTCTCGCAGTAACATCCGGTTGTTGGTCACGTGACTCGGTGGATGCGGGAAAAGTGTTCATTGCAATTTTGCGAAATATGCCTATTTCGACACGACTGAAAAACCACCTCATCCAGGCACAAAAACCTTTTATGGAAAACTTTTTTCAAAATTGACATGTTTCCAGTAAGAGAATTCCAATTAGTGCAATTTGATAGTCAATGGAAACACAGCTACTGTCCATAATGCTGTGGTGAATAAATATTGGGCAGACTGGTAAACCCGGGTGTCATTGAGAATATAACAAATTACTGTTACTTGGGCAATTTACACTGCAAATGTGGAACACTGACATGAAAATTGGGCAAAACCAATGGAGATGTGCCTACGGCTTCTTTGCACCAAACACACACTACAACGACCACTCTGGCACATTCAGTGTCTTGTCCAGGAACAGTATGGTAGTTAGTTTTAGTGAGGATCGAACCAACAACCTTCTGATAAGTGTTTGAGCTGCTCTACATGTTGTTGCCCCCAATGGAAACACAGGATGTAAACTTGTTCACCATGTTTCTTCAAACTACCCTTGGGAAATACGTTAACTATTTGGCAATATCTTTCAACTGATGAATGATGAGAACGTAACATCTTGACAGCATATCAATCAATTTACTCAATTCCTTGAGGTAACACACAAAAGAAATGTATTTTTAACACTTGTTTTATGTCTTACTTGTCCAGTGGGTAAAATCAGACTTGTATAATTATGTCTTTACCTCTCGGAAATACAGGCAGATGAATGATGGTCAAAACAGCAGGCCACCTTTTTACATGTCAAGGCACAAGACTACTTAAAATGGTCTTTTGTTGAAGTTGATACAAAGAGGTAATTATTAGTTAACGACTTTTTAATACATGGGCTGCAGAGTATAGAATGCCCATGGGTTCTTTAGCTACACATTGTTACACAAGTTAAATCAATGGTATGCAAAGACTGGTCACTTTTCCTATTTTTGGACATCTCCTGACCTACATAACTACCTTAAAGTTATAACTGGGACTTGGGAATGGAACAACACTGCGACTGGAGTTGGTGGAATCTATACAGTCACACGGACAGTTTCTCAGCACTACCTAAGTCTTGTGTTTGATGACAATAGCATTAATGACGTTGGGGATCAGAGTACCTCTATTGGCTACTATTTTTGTGAAGCATCTCTGTATTTTTGCATGTGAATATCCTGAATCCTAACAAATCAATAATGTTTTTTTTTAATCTTCCCTATTTTATTTTTCATATTTTTCTGAAATTCCTGGACGACCTTCTAGTAAAAGCTTCCAAACAATCTGAAATACCTCCGAGGGCATTGGCAAACCATGATCGTATTCATACTCATCACTGTTGTTCCTACCTTTTCTACCAGTGACAAAAGACTTCTTCTTAACGTTTGACTGCTCACAATATTATTTACATTTTTCCATTCCATTTTCATTCACCCTGCTTGCTTGCACTTGGAGGAAGAGATAAAAAAATAGGCTTGTCTTTTTCAAGGCTCGTAGACCAATCATGTCTCTGCTGTTTTCGCAACTTTTCATAATCCTCACAACCAAGGACAAGCTGTGAGAGCCTTGGGGAAGTGGATATCATCAGTGCACAGAAGATGTAGCAGCCATCCCAAAGTTCTTTCCTGCAGCACAGCCAAACACAGACTTCAGAACACTGTTGATAATACTTATTCAGCGTCTTTGAAAAAAATAAATAAGTGCAGTGCTGTACACTTTACCAGAAGGTCACAACACAGAATCATGTAATTTATAATGTTTAGTGTAACTACTAGTGAACCATCCATATAAGCAAAATGAATCCCCTTTAAGTACTGCACTACAACTATTAAGATGCATTAGCCTCGTCTGTCACACTAAAGCTTGGTTTATACTTGACGCATCCGTGAGTCTACTTGGCCAAATTTGGTCATTGGCCCAACAAAAATGTTGAACTACGCGGACGGTCTGCATGGAAAGTCTAGTAAAGCTGTCACAGACGTCTCATTTATATGGCTCTAGTTGTATTGTAAGTGTATTGACCACCAACACTTATCAAGCACAGCCTATAATTTGATTCTTTTCTCACCCAAATGCATAATCGCAAATGAATACATGCAAAAACAAGAGCCTCTCAGTAATCACTTATTTTTGTACTTTTACTGCAGTTAAAGTTCACCAATGCTTTTGAGTTTTGGCAATTGGCCAATTACAGGCAATCCTTTTACTCTTATTATTCTCTTTTAGCACTATTTTTAGACACTGGATTACCATGCAACATCATAAAGGTTTGTTATATATGTTTCTTTCTCTATTGGATTAAGGCAGTCTATCCTTCCAACTACCCATTGCTCCTCCTCCTTCACACCCTGTCTCTCTGCTTGTCCAGGCTTACCGTACCATTTCCATACTATGTTCACATTCCCTACTGTGTGGCATCATCATCAATAGTCATTTAAGCGAGGCCGCTTTCCACACCGGCGCATGCAATGAAGATTCATAGCCACCATTTCCAAAGGGTTGGTGGGGAGAGAGATATACAGAATGAGCTTGCGACGGAAAATGTGTGCATAGACCACTGGCTACTGGGTTACTACTGTTTGGCCTTGTATGTCCACTGGGGTGTATATAGGGAGGCAATGGAAGACAAATGATTAGTATTGAAAATGAACAGTAATTGCTGGAAGGAAGGTATAGGGAAGAGGAAGGGGATAGCATGCAATCACAGGGTATTACAATAGGGCTCTGTGAACAGCAAAATAACCTTTAGTGTACATAGAAGATGGGGTCACAGTGAGTACAGGAATGACAATGGTGGGAATATTGTAAAAGACGAGAAGCGATATGTCTGTCAAAAACTGAATTATGAAATGGGAAAAGATCTGAAATATATTCAGCCAGATAAATAGGAACGATTGCAAAAGACTAGACCGAAAATAAACACAAAAATTGAAGAACAACAAGAACAAGAAGAACAAGAAGAACAAGAACAACAAGAACAACAACAAAAACAACAACAAGAACAAGAAGAATAAGAACAACAAGAATAAGAACAACAAGAAGAACAAGAACAACAAGAACAAGAACAACAAGAAGAACAAGAACAAGAAGAACAACAACAACAAGAACAAGAGCAACAAGAACAACAAGAACAAGAACAACAACAACAACAATAACAACAAGAACAAGAAGAACAAGAACAACAACAAGAACAAGAACAACAAGAACAAGAACAACAACGGTGAAGGTTGTCATTCATCCAGGTAGAGGTCATTCTGAAAGTTGAAAAAGGGCATCTGGACAAGGTTTTGATTGTTGAAAAGCTTTCATCTGCCAATCCAGCAGACTTCTT
>JAVQKC010154266.1:0-11971 GCA_036025475.1 Philypnodon macrostomus
GGTGGGTGGGTGGGTGGGTGGGTGGGTGCGTGTGTCAGCCATGGTCACTTGTCTCCTGTTTAGGGTGTACCTCACTTAAAGCTTGTTGGGATAGTCGCCAATCATCTGATACCTACAAAAGAGCTGATGAATGAATAATATATTGTAGATTGCCTATTGACAGTTATATATATACATACATAAACAGTATAAGCCTGGTTTCCAGCGGAGCTAAATGAATACTTCCTAAAGACTAAACCAGATTCAAAGTTAGGACTGAATTGTGATCATGAAATGTGCTTTATTTTTTATTTCTTTATTTTTATACGCTCCATAGCATCACTTATTTTACACTCGTTTTGTTTTGTGAGTATACATTTATGTCAGATGGAGGAGTTTACCATTGGGGATGCATATCGGTATCGGCCAATATTCACAAGGTTGCCTGATATCGGTTTAGAATAATGATATGGTTTAGAAACAGGAAGAGGAAGATAAGCCAATTCAAAAAGTCAGCAACACTTTAGAATACGGGCCACGTTTTCATAGGTACTTATAATAAAACTGTAAATACATTATAATTACATCGTAATAAAACTGTAAGTATATTCCAAGTACACTGTTATTACATTCTTGTTACAAAAATAATTACAGTGTAATTACACCGTAGTTACATCTTTATTACATTTATTACATACTAACTGTGTAATTATACTGTTATTGCACTATTATTACACCCTTATTATAGTGTACTTAAATATTACTACTTAATTAGTACTTAATTATACTGTAATTACAGTGTAATATATAGAAAAAAGATATAGGTACCTTGTAATTAACCCTTAACAGGTAATTAACCAAGCATGTGGCCCATATTCTACAGTTTTTCTTCAAAACGACATTTTTCACTCTATTTATGGATGAATAAATACATTTTATGGCAGTTACCTCTACAATGATATCTTAATTTCCTTAATTTCCTTTATATAAAAACAGGAAAACCAAAATATCAGGCACACAATTGAATCCCTATATATAACATTATGACATCCATTGAGTTTCTTGCATTACATTTCACCTACCTGGAGAGACTCAAAATAAATGAAAGAGACAAATGAAAGTGTTGAGTTGGATTTATTGAAATATCTTTTGGTGATTAGACCCTGGCATGAAAAACATTGAGGCATTGATACAGGTACAGAACAGAGGACAGATTAGGAAGTCTCCCCCTGGAGCCTAGACACTGGTGGTGGTGGAGACAAGATGGATTTTTAGAAATGAGGAGGCATATTTGATACAGAGGAGACAATGGGGTGAAGGAGGCCTGCATGACCTGTAGTGGCTGAGGAGGAGTCTTCTAGGCAGCAGGTGTAGGTGATCAGCTGGGCGTAGTCCTCCAGACTGAACATCCGCTTATGTTAATTTCTATTGATGCCATGCTATTGTTTGTCAGAATAGTGCATTGTGTCCCCTTCTACTACCACTACCTGCTGCCCCCTATAGTTTACCTCCAGCGAGCGCCACTAATCTGCAGATGGGGTTTATCTTATTTGAGCTGTGGTCATGCTTGGTAGGTGCTGCCCAAGTCTCCACTGTGAAAATCACACAGCACCCTGCCACTTCCTTAGGCCCCAAGCAGAGTGAGGGAGGGGCCCATAATAAAAGAAAGGAAATGTAGAAAAAGCTGCCGAATCAAGGGTGAAAGCAGTTCCATTGAGCAGCAATAGGCCAGCTCTCTGAGGAGACCAGCCATGAATCATACCGCACTTACTCACCACTTATTATGAACATCCTGTGCTGGCCGGATTGATTTCCCCCCACCATTCACAAAATGTCATATAGTGAACAAGTGAAGATAGAGCAATAGCACACAGCACACATCTGTGGTCAGGGCAGCAAAGCGCCCGAGGTGGTGGCTGAGCTCGGCAGCATGTTATGGACATTTAAGCCTCTAACAAGGATAAGTGTGCACAAAAAATATTATGAGCTGAAGAAAGGAAACAAAGGGGCACACAGAGCTAGAATTACAGTATTTCTAAAATGTTATTAAAAACATTATCTCTGCTGTTTCATTTCTAATTCACAAATGTATGCATGAATGGGTGCAAATAAATTGGTCTCTGTTATTTTACAATCCAGTTTAACATTTGTGAAACAGTCCATTTTTTTTTTTTTTACCAACATGTTCTCCCCTTGTTATAGATTTCTTCACTAAAACCATGTACAATAGGTTCTCCTTGAAGGCCTGATTTTTACCCTCAGTGGGACTTACCCGGTTAAAAAAGTCAAATATTGATAATAGTACAAAGTGATAAACAAACAAATCAATCAATCTCACACAAAATAAAGCTTACACAAAATAAATCTTACACTCCAAATCTTACGTCTCCAAAATATATCTGGTCTTTTGCGTGTGTATTCAGTCTATTAGGTGCAGCCCCAGATGGCAGCTTGTCTGTGCCCTCATGCCCATGTCCAAACAGCGCCACCTGGCACAACAGCCACTGCTGCTAAAACAGAGAAGGCTCAGAAAGACCTCTGGGTGCGAACTGGCCTATAGTCCGGCTCTGGTCTAGTTTGGCGGTGGTTGGAGCTGTCAAGCATTGGCAGTTCCTGGGATCAGAAGATCACCACCACCTGCCAGCAGCCAGGGTTCCTCCATATGCTCAGAGGAGACTGGGCATGCTCGCTGTGTCACATCCAGGGGCAGTTTAGTCCAACCAAGAGAGCTCCTCATTGGAAACACAATTACAACTGTGTTACCGTGATGTGTGAGCTTTTAGAACACATTTATCAGGAGATGAGCTGTGATTTCTGCAAGTGAGAAATTAAAAATTGGCAGGATTGTGATTGTTTACTGAGTATTGCAAAGCTTTACTCTGATAGTACCAGAGATATGCCAACTCTAAACTGTGCTGTGTAAGTGCAGATGAGCCGGCAAACCCCCTTTGACCTCTAATGTCAAACTGTATTTGTCATGACTGTAGTTCTGTGTATGTGAGAGTGTGTACCTGTCTAACTGACTGATCTGTGGCACTCTGAACAGCTGAGGAGCTAATGGTCCAGCTGGAGACAGATGGCCTCTCGATAACACTATACCCCCAAGCCAATGCTCCCTCTCTGTCAGGCTCCTACCAACACACACATACACACAAGCGCTTGTGCATGGTGCAGAGGGTTGATAGTTAATCTATATCAACCACAAGGGATATACTGTAAATTTCTCTTTGTGGCAATTCAAAGTTTTAGCTATAGTAGTATGTTTTGGGGGCCAAGCTCTGGGTAAATAAGAGAAGATATTTCCCACCCTGTGGAGTGGAGTCTGCATGTGGGTTGTCTCTGGCTTTCCCCAACTGCACAAAAACATGCATGTGTAAGGAAAACTGGTGACTAAATTGCCCCTAGTAAATTAATGTGAGAGTGAATGTTTTAGCCCTGCAACTAACTAGCCACTGTCCAAGGTGTACCACGCCTAAAGCTCCTACTATTAATACATTTAACCTTATCTGTATATAAAACACCATTTGCATATTTTGTTATTTGAAGAGGTTTGTCTGACTCTTCACACAGAACACGTGGCAATAACATGGTTTAGCTCTGAGGTTATTCTGGCTCACACAGCGAGGGGTGCTGATGCTAATGCCTCTCTGTGATGCTCCTGCAGCCTTCGACAAGTCGCTGCTAACAGTTTTCTGACTGAGAGGAAAAATATATCTATCTCGCCTCCTGAGGGAGTCTTCATTAGGGATGACAGTGGTACAGTCGCTTGCCTCTGGTAGGATTTCTGGAGCTCCAGCATATTTTTAGACCATACATTCAGTGAAAGGCATGTTCAACACATGTAGTTCACACACAGTCATTTATAAACCTCAATAATGATTAGGCATATTTATTCTAAAATGGAGAACATAGATTGTTTTTGTTTCTCATTTATTTTTCATCAGACTTGTATGTGTAAGTCAGCAGCAGCTTGTTGAAGCCATAGGAGAAGGCAGGTGTAGATAATATTGGTTATACAGTCTCCAACATATGGGCCTGCCGTGTCCCATGTGTAACGTACCTGCCGCGGCTGCTGTCATCTAATTATGCAGAGCAAACAGAGCTATCTGCCTGCTGCTACGATCCTGCTTCTGTGGGTTTTGATTGTTACTCGTCTTTAACTGATTAAGATATTGTCACAATTGACCTTTGGATAATTACTAAAGAGTAGTTTGAATTTTGTCATTTCAGCTATTGTTATGTGTGCAATCTTCATAATTTTGTTGTTCATTGTTAAATGTGAGGCAACATTCAAGTAAAGCATTGTTCTGTGTGCAGATGTACCTTTATTTTGCACCTGTCTGTTACATTACCATAAATTATTCCTGCAGTTCTTTTTATTTGGTTAAATAAATTAACTGGTAATAGCCCTCAACTAAAACTAAAACCAAAGAAGAATTATAAATTTTTAAAGTTGGCATAAAAAATGGACACTTTGAGCCTAAG
Organism: Philypnodon macrostomus; assembly: GCA_036025475.1. Classification (NCBI taxonomy): domain Eukaryota; kingdom Metazoa; phylum Chordata; class Actinopteri; order Gobiiformes; family Eleotridae; genus Philypnodon; species Philypnodon macrostomus. Next base: position 4,465 of record JAVQKC010154266.1, read on the forward strand.
GGGGTTAATTGTGTTAATTGGCACTTATTGTTTTGAACAGTGTAGAAGAAACTGTGTAACTTCAGCTCAGGGACACTGACATTTGTTAAAACTGTTTTCTAAAAATCTCTCTTTCTTCTGTCTGCAGGGGTATGTGAGCAGAGTGGTGATCTGAGTCTGTGCGGACTTGTTGATGCTGCACTCTCCCCTCCATCCACATCTCCACCAGCCACTTCACAGGGGGTTCACCAAACCCTGCACCAGAGGACTGCTTCACCGCCCCACCCCCTGCCACTTGGCACTGACCCATCCCTGGGCCTGCACACACCCCCGCCCCATGACGCTCCAGCTGTAGCCCCTCACCTCCATCGCACTCCACTCCCCACATCTGCTCTCAGCTCCTGGGGCTTGTCGGGACAGTCCCAGAAAAGCAAAGTCTCTCTTCCTATGTCTGCTACAATGATGGAGCCCAGCACTGCGCCTGCTCTCACAGAGGAGTGTCTGCTGCAGCCTGCACGCACCTGCATTGGCTGCTTCATAGAGACACGCGATGCTGCTGAACCTACTCCTCCCATACCAAATTCATCTCACGACCACAGCGTAGGGCCCGATGCAGAGACAGGACTGAGGATAGGCGATGTAAGCCGAGAGGACTTCTCTGACATAAACAATATCAACATTCAGTGCCTGAGCCATGCGGGGGAGGCAGTGAGTCACTTTGGAGAACAGCTCCTCTCTGACCAGCTACTTAACTTCCCTCTGCCTAAAGCCTCAGGTGAGGGCAAGAGGCAGGATGGGAATAAAACTACAGACGATCCAGAGGACCCCGAGGACGAGGCAACGGCTAAGAATTTGTACGAAGGACTTTTATTGGACAAAGTGAGCGGAGAGGAAGTGCTCCTGGCTAATGCGGGCCAGGACTGGGGCTACTTTGAGTCTTTTATTAGCGAGAGCAAGATGGAGTTGCTAGACCTTTGTTCAAAAAATGAACTGTCAGTCAACCTCTTTTCTGAAGAAGATGTTGACAATCTTTTTGACGATGAAGACGATGACTCGACTCTAAGCAGTGATGTTTGTTCATTAAAGATTCGTTATGAGTCTTTTCAGGATAACATGAGGGAGAAAACTAACGTGCTCCAAGAGGAGACGCAGTTTAACTTTTTCCCAAGTGTCCTGGCTAACTGTGCCAAAAAAGAGGAGGCTGCAGCAGTTCTGAGAAAGAGTGGAGATGAGCCCAAAAGTGATGAACTTATCCTGGAAACAGGACAGGACGGGAAGGTTGGAGACTGCAGTGGCAGGAGCCCACTCGGTGGCTCGCAAGGTTCACCAATGTCAACTCCCAAAGTCAACTACCTAATGGACTTCAACTCTACAGAGGAGTCAGGGGAATTCAGCGATGACAGCTCATGTACTGGCTCTTCCTCTGATACACTGCAAGAAGGCAAATGTAAAAAGGGTCACTCCACAAGTTTTCTTAGCCCATCCAACCCTCTTAATTATGGCTTGCGCTCCAAGAGAAAGGTTAGGTACAGTGATGACTACTTATATGATGTTGACTCACTTGAAAGTGAGAAAAATGCTGAGAAAAAAGAGAAAGGTCCCACTGGTCAGAAAGAGGAAGAGGATGTAGATTGGTGTCCGAAAAAACGGCGGAAATCTTATCGTAAAGAGCCTCCGGTTGTAATTAAGTACATCATAATTAACAGGTTTAAGGGAGAGAGACTCATGTCAATAAAACTGGGCAAGCTGGACCCTGTGGATGAAACTGTGAGCTTAGATGCAGACACGGTAAACAAATATAAGACACTGGCTCCTCTGAAGGATTTCTGGCAGAAGAAGCAAAGAGAGAGACAGGAACAGCTTAAGCTGGCTGCCAGAGATAAACAACAATGTGGTTTTCATCTAAATGGACGCCATCGTCCTTTTAATTCTAGTCATCCCAAAAGAAAATTCAAGATAGCAAACAGACTCAAGGTTCAGAGGATTCACGCTGTGGAGCAATCAGTGACAGCACAGGGCTTCTGTCTGTCTGATCATGGCCGGGGAGGTGTCACTAAAGAGGGGACTACCCCCACAGTGGGGGCAATAATAGCATCCCCAGACCTCACATTAGACACAAACCCTATCACACACATAGTCACAGCCAAGAGCCGCTCCCAGGAGAGGGAGGAGAGGGAGTGTAGGCGATTGGGAGGAAATAAAACAATCAGGATAAGAAAATTCAAAAGCGAAGCAAGGCTGAGGAAAATAAAAGAGGTAGAAGCAGCAGAGGGGAGGAGCATGACAAATGAATCAGATGCCTGTGCTGTAGGGGCACAGACAGAGCAGCCCACTGCTGAGAGCTCAGCTACAGCCAAAACCCATTTCACTGACAATAGCACCACAGCACACACATCTAATGAAGAGAAATTCCCCTTTGTTTCATCCTCCTGCTCCCCTGACAAAGCACCTTCTACAGAGGAGGTAGAGTCGGGTGTCCCTGTCATCCCAGGGGGCTACCTGCAAACCCTGTTAGATGCTACAGACTCCTCTGCTGGAGCAAACCTCCCCTATTTCCCTCAGCAGCCTGGCTCTAGGCAGCAGTATCCTCTGGGGTTGTCCTTAGAGGAGAAACAGTTCTCCTCTCTGCAGCTCGCTCAGAGCTGTGTCCTGTCTCCTCCCTCTGAGTCAGAACTACAGCAGTCTCCCCAGAACTGTCCCAGCTTCCCCCCAGTGTGGCACCAACAACTCTGTGCAAGTCATAACCAGAGCTTTGGGCCTGAGACCCCGGAGACTCCAATCTTACCAAGCAACTTCCCAGCCACTGTGCCACTGAATGACAGCCTGCCAGTGTCTAACTACACCCAGCTGAGCCCGCAGGCTGACAGGCTGGTGTATGAGAAAAGCTACCTGACTGAGGCTGGCTTGCAGCCTGGGGCAGATCTGCAAGTGTGTCAGTCAGCCTGTGTGGAGGGCCAGGTGCAATACCAGAGAGGGTCTCTGTGCACAGACAATGGCAGGCTCATCAGCTATGACTCAGTGGGCTCTCTGTCAGCCTCCTCTAGCAATTACAGCTCCCTGAGCCTCAAGTCCTGTGAGCGAGAGCAGGAGGAGGAGGGCCGAGACACTTTCCTTGCCCACTGCAGTCCTAAAGTGGTGATTCAGCAGAGTGTGGATGCTCTTACCCCACTCAGGGATTCCTCAGACCTGCTGGATATCTCCAACTTCACCCCTGACAAGTTTAGACACTCGTCACTGTCAGAGCTGTCTCCTCCTGAGACCCCAAACCTTTCCCCACAGGTGGTGGGACGTGAAATGAAGATTACTGGAAATGTTGGCGAATACCAGGATGTGAATGATATCAATATGGACTGTAACAGAGATGTAAAGTGGAACTGTGATGTTATGCAACAACAAGAGCACACAACAAATACCTACCCAGTGGAGGACAGACAGTTTACACTGCATAACTTCAACAGTCAGAAAGACTTGGGTAGAGACAAAAAAGAGCTGGGAGTTGAAGAATTTGACGAACAAAGTGGTGCCAAAAGTATAAAGTCAAAGAGAAAAGGTAATTACAAGCAGCCTGCAGGACAGAGCCCAAAGAAAGCCCGCACCCCGAGAGCTCCTAAATCTGAAAAAGTCAAAACATCCAAACAGAACTCACGTTCCACCAAGAAGATAAAGGCCATGTTAGAGGGAAAGGCAGCTAAGAACCAGGCAGATGGTACAGGCCTCACAGACAGTAGCAGCACAGGGGACTGGTCTGGTCCGTGCTGGTCTGAGAACAACAGCCTTGTAGGGGACGACCAGAGAGAATTTGAGGAACCATCCAATATTCTGTCAAACATTGTGTCTGGCATGGCTGAGGTGCAGCGGTTCATGATGGCCTCCATTGAGCCACTATGGAATCCCATGTCTGAGGCCTGCATGCCCCCTGAGGCTAACAGTCTCAACCTTAAAACACTAAAAATCCTGGCCGGTACTGAGACAGACCTGAAGAAGAAAGGAGCTGTGCTGGCAGGGGCGGGTCGAGGCAGAAAAACAGGTGGGAAAGGAGGTAAAAACCAGGCTAAGTTCAACCCCTCTCACCCCTTATTCCCCCAGCTTGCTCTCGGCTGCAACATGTTTGACAAACCCGCCTTTATCAACCCCGGTCCCGCGCACAAAAAACTGTACCGCCACAAGACCAGTGCAAAGTTCCCTCGCATTGAGACGCTGAAGGGGAAGCGAGCCGAGAGAGACCCAAATAAGGACATAGCACTGATGACCTCTTTTGAGAAACTGAGGTAATACTTTCTTATCAGCGGCTGTCGCACCCCCTTCTCACTCCCCACCCAGTACCTGCTCAAACTCCCCCCTAATGCATACCTACACCGACGCTATGCCAGAGCTGCATGACTACTACGTTTCCTCCCCCTGACTACTCCCACTTCCTTTTGACCCCTTGAAGAGGAAATTAATATCTGCATGACAAACTTCTTGTACTTTGCAAACTACCTATCGAGTGATTGTGTCGAGCTTGATTGAGATTTGAAACGACCATGGCTGCATTTTTCTTGCTTTCGTTGTTTCTGCTTTGTTTGCTCCTATAGTCGTTTGTTTTAATTTTGTCTGAAAAAGAAAACAAGAATAAGCCTTGATAACAGTTTTGTCGCCTTTTGAAGGAACTTTGTTTTGGTATTTTTCTCAACAGAACTAGCTCCCCTGAATTATGTATTTTTACCCCCTTTTCCCTAAAGATGTAGCTATATACACAAATGCATTAAGTGACATCTACGCACCCCCTCCCCATCTGTTTTTGTATGCAGAATATGGATGTCCTGTTGTTGCTGTCCTTCATACACTGCCTGGCTCATTTCAAGAGGGAAACCTACAGCAAATGAGCCGTATTTAAGCCCAAGACATCTTGAAAACACAAGATGGGACCATTTTGTATTGATGACATATCAGACATATGTATTTTTCCCTCAAAGTTCGAATGACTACTGTTCTTCTTTTTTCAAAGGTTTTTTTTTCTTTCTTCTGGAGTTTAGAGGAACTGGTTAAATTTACATTTTTACGCCTTGCAAATTCATAAAAGCTCCACCCTCAGAGTATTTTTGTCAATGTTGTTGTACAGGGACATGCAATATTTGCAAAAAAAGATAATTATAATCTTAAAATCAATGTGCCAAAAGTAACAATGCTGTGTAAATGACCTCTTATGTGTGAATATTGGCTGTTCCTCTTTTTCTATCCACTGGAATATTGGCTGCTCGGGTTGGAGATCCTTACAAAGACTGGAATATTTTATTTGGGACTATTCACTTTTCTCTGTTGAAAGGCACCAACAGCTAGCAGTGGTACACCACCACTCACTAAACCAAATCAGAAAGACTATGAATTCTCCTCAATTCCCCCACTTTTTTGCCAAATTAAGTTTACCTCAACATCACCTGGCACTGAGAAGCATCAACACATAAGCAAAGGGAAGATCTGTGCTAAAGGCTGCTGTAGAATCAGAGGCAAAACGAGATGTTCACTCAAGCTTTTCTGGACCAAGTAAAGAGTAGATGTCTGAGGGTAATGGACTACTGTTGTCAGTCGGGGCTGTGCCTCGGTGAATAGCTGTTTTGTACAGTAAATTCAAGGCAGTTTATTACAGGTAGAGATTCTGCACAGCTCAGTAGTGAATGGGCATAATACATTACATTTTGCAGTTAAAATAAATGTGAATGTGAACGCAGTTTTAAGTCAGTTGGAATCAGTAATCTTGTAAATGAAGGAAAGCATGTTTTAGCATTAAATCCATATTGATGTCCTTTGTTGTTTTTACATGAAAATACCTTTATTTGCAGTACTGCTATGTTTCTTTTATTATCAACTGTTTATACGAGTGCATCATGTATCATCTTATTGTTTCTTGCTTTGGCAGAATACTTTTTAGCAATGAGATCTAAACATGATCATTTATTGCATTACTGCCCAATAAGTTCACAAGTGGACTACAATCATGCTAAAAATGGACTGTGAGATTTTATAGATTAAAATCAATCAAAAAATATTTTATTCTCTAAAGTGATAAAAACAGATACATTATATACATAATATAAAAACATGCAGTCTTATCTTTTGACTTTTGTTCGTGACATTGGAAAACAAGATATGTGGACAAAACTATTTACAGTTGTACACTTTAAACTGGGTATAAATTGAAATTTTAATGCACAGCCTACATTATTTGAAGCTTGAATCATTTCTAATTGCTGCCCTCTTTGCCATAATCCTTAGTTTGGTTTCTCTAGTGTATCAGGGTTAGGACCAAGACAAGCTGCTGTTGGGAAGCTCCACATGGGCTGCCGGGCCCATAAGTCTGCCTTCTCTCATGTCTGCCTATTGTCAAATTGAATGTACTTCTCTGAGTTCATAGTTGTTTTGATCTTGTTTTCTTCTTTGTGTTATAATAGCGTGCCACTGTTGAGCTGTCTCATGTTAATGGTGCTAAGAAAGCCAACACTTATTTTTCATTTTCATGTTTTGTTTTCCAGAGTTGACAAAAAAGAAATGCAAAATAGATAAGGTACCTAACCCTCTTTATGAATGTATATTATAATGTTATGTTTGATGTTTTCACTTCATAATTCTTTGACATTGTAAATTACTTTTACTCTTTTCATTAAAAGATTACCGAGCTTTATATATACTGTCTAGAGTTGTTACCTGAAGGAATCTTAATGAACTCTTGACACTACAAAATCTTGTATATTTTTTGTGTGCCAATTTGTAACATATTTTGTAAGTGTATATTTTTCTTAGAAAGTGCTGTGAAGTATTTGTGTGTGTGAGTAACCTTTTATGCGCCTCTATGGGCAATGGAAAGGATATTACAACGACAAGTTTCTGGTTTTAAAAACCAAAATATGAAAGTATCAACAGAAAACTAGAAATATTTACATTTTGTTGGGAGTTTTGTAATAAGACCATGATCTTGTTGTGGGAGTGTTGTGTTACTGTGCAAAACACAAATAAGCAAGAAAAAATGAAAACTTAAAAAATATAATTTGTGAACAATTTGCTGTTTTATAGATTTTCATGTAAATTATTTGAGTATTATTTTGTTTTTGTTTTGTTGTAACTGTTGCAAAGGTTTTAAATATTTGTGATCAAGCCTGTATGGTGATAATGTAATATTGGTAACTTGCTGAGTTTTGTAATAATGTTTATGGAGTAAATATACAAATTAAAATAAGATTTTGAATGCTGCTTTCCGAAGAGAGTTGGTGTGTATTTTTTAACACTCACTCATGGAAATACACTTGCAAGCACTGAACTACACATATTTTTATTAACATGTTAAATACAAAGAAAAATCACATTATTGTGTTAAAAATTATGAGAACAGAGAAGCATTGTAAAGCAGTAGTAGTCCGATAAGTGTTTTACAAGCTAATTGTTAACTTTTTGCTTGCTTTGCGTTGCAAAATGGAAAAATGTAAATAGAACATTAATTATTCCAATTAGCCTATTCCTGTTAGTTATACTGACCCCCCCCCCCCCCCCTGATAAA
>JAVQKC010154284.1:0-19896 GCA_036025475.1 Philypnodon macrostomus
GTGCGCACGCATGGTTTTGTAAATCCGAATATTTTTGAACGTACGGAACTTTAGAATTTTCCACGTACGTAGACTTTTAGTAAGGATTCTAAGTGAAGTTTTATAAATGCGACCCCTGAACATTGCATTTAAAATTCTCAGGACATTCCCAGTTTTTTTCATGACCCTGCTGTTGGTTGAGCTATTAAAGAACTAATGAAAAATGAGTCAAAATTGCAATTAAAAGCACCTTAACTTTCCTGTATGTAGGCATGTTCAATCATTCCCTTAAGTAAACAAATAAGATATAATCAAAAAAAACTCTGAGATAGCTAACTGTTTTGTTTTATCAATGAAGCTTTGCCTTTTACTCTATGTCGACACAAAAAAATTCTTTCTGAGATGTTTGCAGGAATGTGTCCCACCAATATCCCATTTCAACCTCCCCTGTACTCATTTTAGGTTACGGTAAGAATCTAGTAAAAATGTGAGACCTTTCAGAGTACTTTCTTCCTTACTGTAAAGATGTAAAAGATTGATAGTGTTTTTGTTACTTTTGACTGAGGAAAATAGTCCACCTTCTAAGAAATATCCCAATTAATAATTTATTCTCACAGCCTTTGCATAAATCTCCTTTAGAGGAATGCTGTTTTGGCCAAGGAGAAAGTGGGTGTTGACTTTGCACCATGAATCAAATTGAGATTTATATAGTCTTGGTGCCACAGTGCTCACATCACTGCCCTAATACCCCTCTGACCTAAAAAACTATAAAAAAAAAAATGCCCCAATTCGTTTGCAGTGTTCGGTACATACCTGTGAGTTTCCATAGTATTATTAACCAGTAATGGATCCTGCACAGAGTCAAATGCCTGCAGAGAAATAAAAGGTAACGTATTACTAATGTTTGCACAGCCGCTCATGTTACAGTTTCCTTATGAATAGAATATGAAATAGAAACCTTTCTTTTTTTGCTTTGTTTGGGTAAAAAAAAAATCTTTTTACATTAGTGAAAGTGAATTTCAGGTTAAATGTAGTTGTATGTACCTGGAAAGGGTGGGGTGTAGAAGTGGATCTGTTGCGGTACAAATTGCGGTTTTCGGGTTGGTCCAAGAGATCCTCCACTGAGGCGGACTTGCCCTGAGCTGGACCCCGGCTCTCCCTCCATTTTGTTTGATAAGGTGAAGTGGACTGTGTTGAGAAGAACTGGGCGTACCTAACAACAACAGAACAGTCAAACAGAATTAAACAAAACAACTAAGTTGTCTGTCTGTATATTTTAACCTATGGTCCGTTTTAAAGAGACACTAACAATATTTTCTGTGACAAAGAAGTTCCCAAAACATTCTACGTACAGTATTGTTCAAATCTGACCAATCAGATGCATGAAAAAATGTAGGTCTACAGGTGAGAAATTTAATTAATTATTTTAATTTGACTAAAATACGTAAGCAATCCACTATGTTCTTCTGGAGGTGACTAGTTATTACTTTAAATTTGATTCATTTTGTTATATTACTTAATGTACAATCATTAACTTTTTTTCTGGTATTGTACATGTTCCAGTTTTTTCTACTCTTGTGACCTACCTGATAGAGCTTGTAGAAGAGTCCAGTATCCGTCCTGCAGAGTGTGGCCTGTTGAGTTTCTTCTTCTTGCTCTCCTGGTTCCTCTCCTGGTGTCCAGACTGAGGCCTGGGCCCCCAGTCGAAGGGCTTCTCTCCGAGAGAGTGCCTCTGTCGGGTCGGGGCGGGCACTTGTGGCTCTGGCTGCTGCGGTTCTGCCACCTTCTGCCCTGTTTTACGCTCCATATACTCCACCAGGGCTTTGTGCTGGAGGTGCTTCAGACTATTCTTTGATGCACTGGATGCAGACATGGCACGGCCTCTCGTCTCAAACATCTTCCTCCTAGCTGCTACCAAGCCTGGTTCACACTGCTTGAAATTATCATCTACTTCTTGTTCAACTGTGAAGACATTTTCACTTTCATTCCCGAAGGAGCGACATGATGCGTGGCTTGGTGCGCCTCCTCCGAGCTGGTTGAGTTTCTCCGGTTCCGAAAAGCACATCTTTTTTTGCTCTTGAGTTAGCCGCTTCCTGCCTCCAATACGTGCCACTTGGGGTTGTGCCACATTAGCGGAGCGGCCATTTTCTTTTTCTATTTCTTGCCTAGGACTCTCAATTGCAATTTCTTCCTTGACGCTTCCTTTCTCTGTCTCCTCTGAGGTGACAGAAGGTGTTAGTGTTTCTGTGGAGGCTTCTGAATCCTGTGAAGAAGTAAATAAATGCACTAATGCTGGTCTTGTGTCCTGATTTTCTCTCACTCTATGTGGCCATGAGAGTTGCAGATCCCTCCTTTTAAATGACGTCTCTCTAAGAACCCTCGACTGCACGTCTTTGAGCTGTTCCCTGTAAAACTTCTTATACGACGTGTCCAAGGTGTTACAAGCGGGGTCCATGGACTGGCTATTGCTTGCTTCCACTTGTGGCTCATTGATCACTTCTAAATGACCTGGTTTAGCTTCTGCCTTCAGCCTGTTTGCTCCAGTGAGTTGATACAAAAGCGGTGTTGTTTCTTTGTTTATTCTCTCGCTTGCTACATCCCCCAGCGACTGTCTGTTGACCCTCTTCGCCTGCTCCTCCCTGACATGTTTGGGCTGTTCATTGCACAAGTTAGTGGCCTCTTTTGTTTGCGAAGGGCTCTTGCGTTCAGGCCCGCAATAAAATATGGGGTTGTTAGGAGTATGCCGGCCTATGTCTCTGCTCTGCGTCATGTCAATCTCCTCTAAAGCATCCAGACTTCGAGATGACTTACTCAAACTCTGTCTTTGATTTTCCTCGTTTTGACACATGTTGACCACATTATTGCATTTAGTGACAGAACTAAATCCCCTTTCGTCCTGATTAAAAACGCACGGTCCTTGTTGTAGAGGTCTAAATAGATTCTCCATTGTGCTATGGCATCTCTCTCTCAATTTATAAGTTTCCACTTCACTTCCACTTTCTGATCCACAAACAGACGATGAGTGTTGTCTCATTTCTGAATCTGGGTTTGTTTTACAAACTCCGGTAACAAAATAAAACTGCCCTTTGTGCTGAATGCTGCTGTTGATAACACTTTGCCCAATGCTCCAAGATCTATATTCCCTGTGCGAATCAGAGCCAAGCCAATTGCTAGTGGAATGTGCTCGCCTGTGATGGTTTTCGAGACTATTCCGCCCGTTGTTGACTTGTGGTTCCACATGGCTGTTTGGAGGTGATTGACTAAGGGTTTTCCCAATTTTCTGCTGTTCAATTTTATTGTTAGCATTGACCGCAAAATATTCAAGGTTTGTTTGCGTTATGGGCTGGTCGTTAGGCAAGTGGTGAGGGTGGTAGCTTGGTGGTTGCTGCTGTTGTGGGACTCTCCTGGAGTTATAAGTGTCAGTTTTGACATCTGATTGATGTTGTAAATTCTGTCTTGGGGTTTGTGGCTGTGGCTGCTGAGATTGCGGGTCCTGTTGATGCCCAAAAGTATTCTCCAAGTTCTTCGTCGCAATAAAACTATCAAGACGAGCTGGGATGGGAGGCGGGTTGTGTGAAATGTAGCCACTTTGAGAAGCCATTTCTTGTTTAGCCTGCACTTTGTTGTTAGTGTAGCCACTATCTCCGCCATTGTAGTGGTTGATATTGTTGCTGCTATGGTGATACTGCTGCGAAATGGCCTCCACGGACCGATACAACTGGTCCATTGTCTTAGGATCAGACTGCAAGACTTGAGATGGGTTGTACAACGACTTCACATACTTCAAATCTGCGTAATGGCTGAAAGAGCTAGACTGATCGTCTGGCAAAAACGGTGAAGGGTAGTCTGGAGCAGTTGACCCTCCAGAGAATGAGCTATAGGCCGAATCTCCCTTACCGTGCTGGTGATGGTGGTGTGCAAACTGGTCAACGATGCTGCTATTGGATTTAGCTGGAGAGAGCCTACTCATGGGCAAGCTCAATGGATGCAAGTCTATGTTACTCATTCTCTCAAAGTGGAAGTTGTAGGAATCCATGGAGGAAAGGGGAGGATTGAGACAGGTAGGGTGGATTTGCTAAATATGTTTTGTGTGCAACGAAGCATGTGTTTGTACTGGCGAAACTGGCCAAATTACCACCATGACATCTGAACTTGAATATCCGTCACGCTAACTTCAGGTCATCTTCAGTTTGCAGCAAATTCGAATTCACTGTGCTTCATGACATGGTCTGGCTGGAAGAGGCTCCTAAAGGGAAAATACATATAACAAGAAACTGGTTAATCTGAGCCAAAAATCTGTCCGAGAGTCAGAGCTTGTCATGCAACTACAATAGCTCGAGTGTGAAAAAGTCAAAATAGGGGTGGTCAGATCCAAAACCTAAATATTACCAGAAATGAACCAAAACTGGACTAGTCACAAAGAGTCATTGTTATGTTGAATTGCTAACTGGATGTCATCTTTAGACTTCTTTAGAATTATTCTTCTACATACCTGTTCAACTGAGACAATATACAAGGCTGACTAATGTGCTAAGTCTCCCATGAAAACAGCTTTCTGTTTGGCATTTTTAGGTCAGATTTTACAGAGTAGTATATTAGACGTAATAGCTATACAAGATAAATTACTCAAAACTCAATTCAATTGAGGGTAGGCAATTTAGTAATAATATATAATAATGATATGAACTATTTTCATTATGACATATTTCTATATCAGATTATCAGATACATATAGGTACATTTTACTTAATAGATAGTACCTTTACAACTTTAAATGGTCCAAAAAATACAATGAATTTAAAAAATATTTAATCAATGTGCAAAAACTATATCTTACTAAAACTTTTGTCTGGCATTTCTAGGTCACAGTAAAAAGTCTTTAAAATTTAGTAGCTGCACAAGATAAATTACCCAGAACTTGCTGCTAGGCTGATCTTAGATAACATTAGAAATATGCAGCTGTTATCTTCCTTATGATTCTGATAAATGAAACATGCCAGCCCTATTAATGCAACAAATCTTACATTTTCTCACACTTTAAGCTATCTTGGTTTTGTGGGTCATAGAAGTAAGTGACCACATGATGAAGAATGGCTGCCTATATAGTTTAGCCTTTGATTAAGAGCCTTGAGGTAAGTAGAGCCCATTGCAGCACAGGGCAGAAAAATGCCAGGAATCCTACAGACGTAAATTAACAGGGAGGATTGTGGAGGCATGTGATAGATGTATAATGCTTTAAAACTATACAATACTGTGGCAATCACGACAATGAATTACTTTTCTCAACTTGCTAGATTGGATGTGTATTGAGTACTGAACGTAGGTAATGATAAAGCATAATTTGGTATATTCAAATGTACAACTGATAACATCTTGGGAGGAGATGGAACCTCTATGTCCAACTGCATTCCTATTAAGTGTAAATGATTTAAAATGGTTAATTAAATTACTTTCAAATCCTCATTGATCTCTATGACTACAATATCCAAAAACTGAATAAAACATTTAAATCCAATGAAATACCAAACCTATTACAGAACTTCCCAATTGTAAACCAGACAAACACGTTGTCTTGTGGTATGACCAAAAGAGTGAGAAACATTGCTGTGAAATTAGAGTACTCTTTGGCACAGGTGCACCCTAAACTAATTAAGTATTCTTAATTAAATCCATAATAATTATAATATTGCAAATATCCAGTCCCTTCCCAGCATCCATTATTGAAGCCAGTGAACAAACGAGGCCGGTCAATGGGAGATAATAATGGTTGAGTTTATAATGACTTTTAATGAGTGACTTGGTTTGCCTCTGTGACTTTGACAAGCTGCTGCAGTCACATACCCGTCATGCTCCACAATGTTAGCAAAACAAACACACCACACCCAGTCAAATAGGCCCATAATGAAATATAGAAATAGATTTCAAATTGTTATTATACATTTGCCATGCAGAAGATGAACATAAAGAAGTTTATTGTGTGAACTGAAATGCAAACTCTAGGGCTATCAGATATCAAAATCAATATTGTGATATTGATTGATTGATAATGATAGTGGTGCAGAGCAATATGATAAAAACCTAATAAGCCAAGATCACAATTTCATGGACAATACTGATTGATATGATTCATATATAATATGTGTGTTTTTGTCTCACTGTTTGTATTTGTTTTGTCTCAGGGACCTGGTCTGGAAATTAGCTATGAGCTAGATGACCTATGGACATGGCATTGGTTGCACTTGAAACTGTTGGGATGCTTTCTGTTCTGTCCCTATCAAATCCATGTCCATGGAAGATGGTCTGAAGTCTATAAACCAATTTATTCATGCCTCAACTTTTATAAAATAAAAATATAATACCCACTACTGTATATAACAGCAAAAGTTGATAAAAAAGTGGACAATAATTTCATATTATATGAGGAAGTAATATTTTTGGTGAACAATTTCTCAAAAGACTCACCTCCCAACATCCTGACAACATTTTCTATACATTTTAAGAACCACAATCGAAACAGAATCACCTTAATTGTGAAACAGTGCATTAATTTATACTCTGCTCTTCATAATTTTTATTATAACAATGCCAATCTTAATAATAATAAAAAACGATAATTAATTGTATTAATTATGATAATAAATATTGGATTAGATGTACAAAAGATTTTTATGAATCAGCAGTCTTCTGTATAAAAAAAAATACAAAGTCAACAAAAATTGTGATGAAATTTATCAAAATTACAATGTGACATGTAATTAACTAATTTAAAAATGTATCGGTAAATGTATTCTTGCAGTGTTGTTGATTCATGCTATAACTTCTATGGAATTTCTGTAAAGTTTTATTGCAAATGAAACATACAATACCCACTATAGCTTTATTTAAGCTCAATGAAAATAATGACTTACTTTACAGAATAACTGATTCAAAGTTTTCTATGCAAGCTAGAGGAGGATGGTTATTTTGCATGTTCACAAAAACCAACATCCTTCAAGTTACCACGTATAGTGTAGTGGTGCTGATAATAATGTCAGCTAGATTTGAAACACTAACTTTCGAAACTCCCAAATGAATGGATATCGTTGGTGGCCCGTTTTGCATATCCCAAGCCCCACCTTCTTTGATCCATTGAATCTATACAGTATTCGGGGGATTCCATGTATTTATTAAGAGGGCTTCTGATCTACAGTGTTCCCCTATGAGTGTCTATGCAGCCTTTTTCTCCCTCTATCCTCGCGAACCCTTCTCCTACACCCCAGATAGAGGCTCCGAAACAGGGGTGTGCTCAAGTGGAAGTGATGTAGGGGACAGGCGGTGACAAAATGTACAGAGGGGAGCAAGTGGGGAGGATTGGGCAGGGGGCAACCGGTTTGAGACAAATACTCTTGCACGCAACCCCATAACAACAAGAAAGGCAAGCCAGAGTCCAAACAATGAAGTAGTTAAAATTTGATAGATGTATAGGCTATCAAAACCAAAAAGTCAAGCTAGGAGATACGCTACTTTTAAAAGTTTTGTAAAAAAGGCAAACTCACAAGCGCTTGAAGACTTTCCTTGGCTTCCATCTAGAAACAAAATGACTTCCAAGCATAAACAGCAAGTGCTTTTAGTTCCCATCCAGATCATCTTTCAAGAATCCTTGAGAAGCGGTGAAAACTTTCTCAGCCAGTAAATCCCTTCTCTGCTTTCCCCCCACACACCACCAACAAAACCAAAAGGCTAGAGCTGGAGCTAAGTTGGCTAAAAGGGGCCCCTGATTGGCCAGCCGATGACGTCCGGATCCGCGGCGGTGCACACAATGGGAGCAGCGGAGGGGATATTTCACTGGTGGTGGAGAAAGAGAGAGAGAGGGGAAAAAAAGAGGCCTTGCATTCCTCACTGGCTTCAAAGACAAGGGAGCGAGCAAGGGACCGGGCGCCATTCATTCGCAAAAGGTCCGGAGACACATGGAGAGTGGCCAAAGCAGCAGCAGCAACAGTGGGACAAGGGCATTGGAGGGAAGGAGGGGAGCAACCAAAAAGCACAAGTTACAAAGAGCCACCGTCATGATGCTTTAGTTTAGCTGTTAGCTTAAGTCCAATAGCAGCTTTACAGCAAGTGTCAGTGATGGACAGTTACAAAGAAGTCACATGGAGATGGGCTAATTGGTGCTAAAGCAGTAACTTTTGCTAATATGAAAGTGATTTATGGTTGTAGTTATTTAGTGAAATTGTATTTGTGTAGTTACTATTTCCATCCAACGTTTTACAACAACTTCAAGCTACAAAGATGATTAAATGAGTGTTTAATATGCAGTTTATATCAATAACCACAACCCATTTATAAAAAGCTTTTATTGCATTCATTTAGTAGTTAGTTTATGGTAAAATGTTTCTTTTCACTAGAGACAAAACTCAATCGGTAAAGTACTATGCACAAAGAATAATGACTAAATGATGAGGCAAGCTATAACAGACTACTATAGATGATACTGCCAGCAACAGTAAAAGTTCGACCAAAACCAAGACTCAAAACAATTTTCTGTCTGTATCATGTTATGTCAATCCAGTAAACTCAAGATAACATCAACTACTGCCACCATACAAGACACACAACAGAAACTACACTGTTTATTTTGTAAATATTAGCGCATAATAAACCAGTACACCATGGAAAGGAAGACAATATATAATCCACTTTCCCAATAAAGTCCTTATTGTAATTATATGACTTATATGGGGGTTTTGCTAAAATAGGAAGATCCAAATATTACCTATGTTCTGACATGTTTTAGTCAAAGTACTTTCAAATGCACTATTGATTAGGTACCATTTTTATATTATTCCAACCAATACTACCCAACTTCTACTTTATAAAGAAAGGTTCACGTCTGAATACATTTAGATTAAGCAGCCTTCACAAGATCCTGAAGTATTCAAACTATCCCAATGTTACTTTAGACACGTGACGGTGAAATACCAAGCAGACTTGGACATTAAACAACGATGTGTGCTCAGGGATAAACCACTCTCTGCCCGGCAACTGAGCTAAATACCCACCACTGTATCACGGTTTAGCCTTAAGCAGCCCAAGAATGTAACAATCATATGCTTAAATCAGATATATGAAGGAGGTGTCGGGCAAGGACGCAAAAAATTGGTTAAATTCTTGTAGATTTTGTGATTATACTTTGCATTGTGAACTTTTGAGAGCCTCCATCACAACTCAACTGGCATAGATAGAAATGGTATTTAGACAATGTAAACAAGAGAAGGCTGAAATGAGATCACCATTTGATATTTGATCAAAATGAATAAAATGTGACTCATAATTTCAATCTGTCAATTGATCTTTGCGAGATATCTGTTGAGATTACAAAAATTATAATTTGGCGATATACTGTGCTTGTATATAATGTTCTGAATACCAAATAATTGTAAACTATACAAGCCCCAAGATCACACCCAATGACTGAAATGGGGGGAAGTGCCAAATTAGTAAAAATACTAAGTACTAAATTGCATTAGGGAGTAGGGAGAAGGTTCGTAATTGGTAAAAAACAGGATATTGGGGCTCTGAACCAGTTGACAGTATAGTTGTAGTATAAGCCAACAGCAGTAAGCCGGTTAGCCCTGCTGGCCCTGGATAAGATGATGATAGGGTGATTGAGCAGCCGACCGCTGACTGAGACTCTAAATGGATTGCTCGTAGCGGCTGTAATCTTGTTGATTCTCAATCACAATAGTAAATGATGCCAATGGAAACACAAACAGCAGGTGACATATGGGAATCTGTGCTGGAGTTAGCGGTCTACACAAACACATTGTTTTTCCACACGTGGTTTTTGTTGGACTAATAGTAAGGCTGCATTTGTGTTTTTAAAGGGTACAAGACAATCTGTTCACAATAATGTATTGCCAATAAGTATTGCCAACTGTGTGTGGCAGGTCTTGCTAAACTTTTGTCCTGGTAAAAATCGCTATCAAAAAGGGGTTTAAGAGTGAAACCCTCTTTTAAAATGAAAATGTACTAGGTGGAAGTAGCTGTTTATCTTTTATGAAGAAATAGAACAACTGTAAGTATCAAAATCTTCAATATGAGCCTTTAAAAACACTCTCTGTGGAATGGGCTAATTCTTGCAATCATAAGAAGCCACCTTTTTAATACTGGAAACACATAGGTTAAAGTCTGAATTGATTTTTTATTAATTTGAATAATATTAACTTTAACAAAATGACTAAAATAAAGAAATGCATCATTGGCTATGGAAGATTTTGATACATTTCGTTATTTTAGTCATTTTGTTAAAGTTAATATTATTCAAATTAATAAAGAATCAATTCAGACTTTAACCTATGTGTTTCCAGTATTAAAAAGGTGGCTTCTTATGATTGCAAGAATTAGCCCATTCCACAGAGTCTTTTTACAGGCTCAATAACCAGTGAAGCTCTTGAGACAAATCAGGTAGTTCCACATTTTTTCTTTTGTTCATGAGCACAACAAGGAAAAATATATTTTATTCACACAAGTCTTAACACTTTAGTAAGACTTAACTTGACCTCGAGCCGCTCCCAGAAACAAGTAAACTATCACTTTCATTGTGTTCCCATTGAGCAGTAACAAGGAGGAAGTCAGTTTTGAAAAGATGGAAGTGTTTAAATGCCTGAAAGTAAAATCGTCTTTGCTTTCTTAACACACTAAACCAGGGGTCTCCAAGTTTGCTTTGCTGCGAGCAAATGTTTTTCGAACGATGGAGGGCCATACTACCAATCTGCGTGTGGTTTCCTAAAAAACACAGACAACCTTCCTCTGATGCATATATATATATTATATAATGTCTAAGAAACAAGAGTATAATGACATTCTAATGTCCTCAGATTCATGTAAGGCTGAGCTGCTTGTGCAAATGCTGTTTTAAACTTTCTCTCTTCTTTCATTTATCTCTGTGCTCTTTTCACACACTCAGACAGAGGGAACAATATGCCTGCATATAGGCCCACTTAAAGCCAGCACTCAGTTAAGCAGGTGTCTGCCAACATGAAACTTTGCCAGTGATACGGAAGGAAAGGCACTCGAGGGCCAAAATCAGAAATTGTCCAAGGGCCAACATTGGCCCACGGCCCTGAACCCTGCACTAAACCATTGGCTTATATTTAGATTCTTGAGATACAAATACAGTATTTTCAGCATTACCCAATTTGACTCATGCCAGCACAAACTTATTATTGCCATTCATTGGTTAATTAATAGATTTTCTCCATGTTCACGAATTAGTCACATTAGAAATAGACTCTGACCCTATGTGCAATACGAAATTCATCTGAAGTATTTTACCATCTGTGAAATATTCTATTCTTGTCTTACTTCATGTCCCAAACTGGGTCCATTATGAACTGGTCACCCTGTATGTTAGTGGTGCCTTTGTTGTGGTATACGGGTTGTGTGTCCGTGTGTTGCTGGGCACTGGTCACATCTCGGTCTAAAATCTGGAGCTGACCGAGACGAGCTGTCACATCGTAATAAGCTGCACATTCCTCCTGCCTCCATCTGCCCTAAATACTTCTATGACACTATTTCACATTCACACTCAGTTATGATTTGGAAATGTTTAATCACTGTTTTATTTATCTAGATGTTTACATTGTGAAGAGCTATACGGACCATGCCTCAGTTAAACAATTTTACATTAGTATCAGTGAAGGGTAATATCTTTTAAACAGATTTTCTTCTGTGCAAAGAAATGTGTATATTTTATTCAGTTTATTTGTTTGTTATTTATTTAATAGGGACAGATACAGTAAACATGGATCATTATATTACAATAATCTGATGCCTGTATCAAAGTGTTTATAGCCATGGTTAATTCGCAGTCTGTATGTCCTTCCTGTATTACTGTGTATCTTCTTTTGATACTCTTATCCTATACAGACATACACTATAAGGGTGAATTGGTACATCATAAAATTGCCAGCTAGCTGGTGGCCCAATGGCAAAGTAGCCAGCACTGAATAGTCCCGGATTTGTTCTCTAGCTGGGTGTGGTTTTCAGTGTGGAGTTTGCAAGTCCTCCCCGTGTCTGAGTGGGTTTGCGCCTGGTGCTCTGGTTTCCCTCATCAACCAAAAACACACAAAAACCCGCACAAGAGGCTAATCCTCCAGCTATAGGTCCTGACCAAGATTCTGGTTCAAAGTTTGGATTCGGTAGCTACAGAGCTTTAAATAAATGTAGCTAGCCCTCAATTCCAAACATGCTTTTTACTCAATGCCCTATACAGACTCTGTCTCTCAGATATGCAAAGATGTACACACCTATTCACCAAAACACAAAACGGCCAGCAAAGTGCGACACTCCCAACAACACACCCATCGAACTACACTATATCCTCTAGGGTTAACCATTAAACAGAGACAACAGCACGCCACTAAAACATAAACACTATTGTTTCAGTCTTAGGAGCCCTATAGCAACCACAGTGAGTAATATGATCTAGGGATGCCTGGTTAAACGTGATACAGTAGAAATCCCTCTGCCACAGTAGCTCTAGGTGATAACGTCTGTTCGTTTAGGTGTGCTGCATGAGCCCAAACCATTGCACAGTTCAACAAATGGTGCAAAATCATCATTATTGCTGCGTTTTGTTTTCAGCTCTTGGTATGTATATGTGTTCAAGTCCTGGAACATGCTGACCCAGGTCAAAGTCTTCTGACAAACAGTGTAAAAAGTCAAGGATCGTAATAGAAGCAACTGGATTACGAGGAATTTGAGACCCCACATGTAGCACAATCTCACATAGTTGTATGCTGATGATAAAATGTCACATGGCAGATACTATGTAAGAAGAAAATTTATAATATAAACTACCCCTGTCATGCTCCCAATGTCACCCATCACCACCCAACAAAGCAACCTAAACAAAACAAAAATGACTCCTACTCCTCAGCAGAAACATCCTGAGTACCATCATTGGTACCGCTAGTCTTTTTTCTGATTAAAAAATGCTGTTAGGTGCTTTTCTTACACAAGATAGCCTCTTAAATACAAAGACGATGGATGGCATAGGCCCAAACAAGCTGGTCCCGCAGGTCCAATGACGACAAGTTTGACTGGATTAAATACAAAACGATAATATATTACAACATCTTACAAAGGAGTAGAAACCTTTTTGATACCACACACAACAAGGGCTCCATGGTGACAAAAGATGTTCAGAGACAGGAATGTATGAAAGACAGCAGCAGTGAATGTGAGAAAGATGAGATGCCCGGCAGGAAGCTGAGGGCAGAAAAAACAATCACTAAATGACCCACTTCCTGTTCAAAGGTGGGAAAAAACACGGCATCATAACGGAAAAATGTCACCCTCAAAAAACATTGTCCTCTCGTGTCCCCAGGGAGCTCCATTCAGCTCCCAGGTCCCTGAAGACACAAGAGCTGTTTGAATAATTGACATCAGCATACGCAAAACAAACAAGTACATATATTCAAACTAGGCCTACGCAAGGTGTATATTAGCGAAACGGCCCAATACGTCTGCTCCAAATGCTATGATGAAGGGGTTTTATATTGTTAACGAGCAATTAAGAGGTCCCCAAACCATGACAAATATGGGAAGGGTCTATTTGACTTTTTTGAGGTTTGTAAAGAATGTTTTTTTGCCAAATTTTTAATCACTGTACCAAGTGTCATGGCTCTGCCAAAGTAAGTGGCAGAGAGCCATGGGGGTCATAAACATGGGGGCCCTATAGAGGCATTCTTTATTTGACCTCTGTAATTTGTCTATGTACATTAAATATATACTAGCCCGGATTTACTAAATTAAAGTGATTCAGGGCATTAATTAGTTAATTAATTAATTGTCATTAATCGTACAAGTCCCAAACTTAATCCAGTTTAGTGTCTTCATGAAATGTAACTGACTAGAAAAGTTGAAAAAGATCCGGCAAAGTTATTGCAATCACAGTTTAGGGCAGTAATTAATGAATTACTTAATTAATATTCATCGTAGATGTACCAAAATCAATCCAGTTCAGAGTCTTTATGATATGTACCTGTGTGCAAAAGTTGAAACTGATCCGGCAATTCATTTTTGAGTTATTGCATTGAAACTTAGGATCTGCGGGCACGGACCAACGTGATTCCATAATACCGTTGCCGATATAATAAATGAATAAATGACTTATTAGAAGGAATACTGTCAATGTATGATTCAGTATTATCGTACAGTCACACAGTACACAACAAGTGACCAACACATTGGAGATAATTATTAATCTTGGGCCATGCAGATGGAATTGCACGAGGAAATAAGTGAAAACAAATATACTATTGATTTGATTATGGCATAAGCTTTGAGGAATATTAAGTTGATAAAGAATTTCACACGTAGACTTCCTGGTTTATGTGTTACAATAGATGTACAGAGTCCTCCACTGTCTGTTGTGTATTGAACAAGAAGAAATACGTCTTTTGCCACTGTCATCTGCTGTATAGTTGTATAGTTGTCTGTGTGATGCCAGGCTGCAGTAACCATCACTTTTCATTGTTACATAATGGTCCACCAGCTGACCATAACAGAACAGGAATTCATCCCAGGCCCCATCAGTGGGCACAGGGCAGTGGACAGTGGCTATATCAACCATCTCAAGTTAGTCCCATAGGAAAATACAGTACTGTGCAAATGGTAAAGGCTGTCAAAGTGATTCATTCAAGTTTTTTGTATGGTGTCACAAACTTTTGTAGTATCTTACCATTGCTTGGCTTCTATAGTAACTGTCTACCTGGTTTAGTTCGACATTTTAGATTATCATGAATAGAAAGATGTTAGCAGCTTACAGCAACAGATAAAATGGTAGGAAGAAACTAGTCCTTCAGAAAATGCATACAAATTTACTTTTGAATAGTGTGGTCACAGCGTGGTTATACATAAATAAATATATGGCTTAGTTTTTGAAAAATGTGCCTAAACATTTGCACAAAACTCACAGTAGGACTAGGATTAACAAAAACATAGGGGAAAAACAATGGTCTTTGTGTTATACAGTCCTTCATGTACCGGAAATGTATTAACTCTGCCCAAATCTGCCACAAAAGCTGATAATAGACTTATTACACCTTATACAAAGTGTGGTGTATAAAGCCCTTTGAGATGTTTCCTAATAGTTTTATATATTCAAGTGAGTTGTGTTTGGTCAACCAGAAGTACAGGAAAATGTGAGAACAGAATCCATAGACAAAAGTCTGAATCTGGACTGTTTTAGGCTGTCTACAGTATTACTCAAAACACCATGTACGTATAGCCAGTGTAATAAAACAATTTAAAGACATTGTATTATGATGAATATCGGATTGGATGTAGATTGAATTTACAGTTCAAAAGAATATCTGAAGATGCCTATAGAAGTAGTGACCTAAAAGAGCAATCAAATCAAAATTGTGATCTTGGCTTAGTAAAAATTGTTTATTGTTTAAGCAATATTTTAACTAAATGTGAAATATCTAAATATATTTATACAGGTTTATGTTATACCCAAAAATATTGATCTGCCTGCAAAATTACTTGACTAGTTATCACAATAGGCAAGCAATACTGTATGAATCAGCAGTACAAAGACCCAGAAATCTCACATTGGGTGGCCATATTGTTTTCTTTAGACAAACAGAGTGCATAATGACCAAACAATGTGGAATTTAAAATCAAATGTGTAATACAGTGGACACCACCTCGACTGAGATGAGTAGACGTGTGGTGAAATTACTTACTAAAAGGCTGTCCAGTCACCCTCTCATTTTCTCATTTCTTCTTTTGCAGATCTGTCCACTGAAATGAGAAAGACATGTCAATGTTATTTCTATGCCAACAATACGACTCTATCAAACATCTGCCCTGCAATTGTTGACTTATTACAGACACCTGACTCTTTATGGACCCCTGGAGCTTATCTGTGATAGCGGGTCTCGCAGGGCACTTGGCAGGGGCACACAGAGACAGGAATGTGCTCAATAAGCAACAGGTAAAGCAAATAGGTGACTAAACAGTGCACACATGGTCCTGGGATTAGACAAAATATGCAAAAAGTATTCAAAGATACCCATTTGAGTGTGTACTTGTCGTGTTTAACCATTCCATTGATGCTTTTTGTAAACATAATGTGCTTACAGGTATGTGTTTTACTGTTAGATATCAGCAGAAAGTGTACCTAGCATAACCTTTATTCACTACTGGATGAGGTGGTCATGGTACTAAAAATCTGTATCAGAAATATTGTTACCCCATGCACAAGTAGAAAATAAATATTCTAAAAATTCAGTGTGAACTTGCAAATTTTCATTAGGGGTCACATGATCTATACCAGCAGTAACACAGGGAGGACCTGGAGACCATACTTGTTTATAGACAGAGAGTAGAGTATCTAGAGGCTTTTGTTCTGTACTGTTAGTTTTAGTACTTATTATATAACACTAATACAAACTGTGTACTCAGGATAATAAGGGAATATTGTCCTAATGCGAGCAATTTTGACAAAAGGCCAAGAGATCATGATGAATGATGTAACAAAATTATTTAGGAATGTGCCTTACCAAACTCTCCTCAGGCCTGGGATAAGGTCTGCTGATCCCAACCCCATGTACAAAGGCCTAGATGAAAACTTGAATCATTTTTCTGCTGCTTCCTGTGTAATTATTAGACGGTGTTTTCCCCTTTTTGGTAATCGTCCCGACCTCCTGGAGTGGCCAAAGAAAGATTACACTGAGAAATGACCTGGCATCGGGCCCACAGACAACTGCATTCCTCTACTGGCCTCCCACTGTACAGACGTATATGGTAAACGTGGTCATTTTTAACCCCAGTAGTCACTAAACCTAAGGAGCTCCCAATACAAACTTAGGTATAGATGCAAATGTACTGTATTTAATCTGACATGCTAATCCTAAATTAAATTATTTGTAGTAAAATACAAGTGTAAAACCTCATTGTATTAAACGTCTTGGGGGATTAAAAAATGATCAGATATATGCATTATGGTTTATTTGTTGTGTTAAATATGTCTTGGTCTTCACAGAGCTCAATTTCTTTAGCAACAGTCTCCAATCAAAAATCTTCTAGTCTATTGGACTTCCTTGATGCAATGTTGTTTAATTGTTAATTGGCAAGACCATTACTATTACATATTCTTTAAGCCTGCTTACTTTTAAATGTCTTATAACTGCATGCTACAAATTTACGATTCCCCATAAGGACTTTGCAACAACTTTTAACAGAATATTGAAGGCACATTTCAGAAATATATAGGCCATTTCATCCTGGATCCCAGGTTGTAAATACAATCCAAGAGGAATCTGGAACAGCTAACTCTGTGTCATAACAGTAATGCTAGCAACAATGGCTAACTTCAGATAACTACAGAACTCTTGACAAACTAAAATGGCTCCTCTGTTAAACTTCCATTAGCTTCACTTACTTACAGCAGGAGTCACTTCTCAGAGGCCATTACTTTCCCAGTGACATCACGTCTGCCAACAAGGAAACAAAAGAAAACCAAGTAAAAAAACGTGAGAAACTGGGTCACTGTCCACTATCCAATACAGCTGAGTACAAGAGGGGACAGATACTTAGCTAATCTCTTCTTTAAGCACCTGCCAGGAGTCTAAGCAGCGTGAAAAGCAAAGTCTAGCTACACGATACGCTGCTCAACAAGGAAACATTCGCTCCGTGTCGCAGAGAAGAAATTTGAATTGCAAAACAAGCCACCAACCAGGCAGGCACACCAAAACACCAACCGGTTAACATACACTCCCCCTCACAACTGACCCCAAGACGGCCGAGTGCAAAATCAAGTGCTCCAAGCAAAGTTTAAAGTTTTGGAAAAATATTTGATCAGCCCTAAGGAAGAAAAAGCATGGCCGCAGTGACCCGCACGGTTAGTTTAACATTGTCAAGAGAAATTAAGCAAATTGAAATGGCTGACATTCTCCGCATTTTTGTCCCCTGGTGCACACACAACTTATCAGGAACACCTAATACGATAAAAGAACGGGCAAATGAATCCAAGTGGAAGTGATGATTTACAATAATATGTCTTCCACTATGAAGGAATCATCTCAAAATCTTCTCATTAGCCATAGGAGCTTAACATCAACTCACACTATCTTCACATTCTTCCCACTTACACACAGCAAAGTTTAACACAGAGATGATAATGGTCTAAGCAGTCCACGTCTAGTTTCATTTACCGCTAAACAAAATGTTGGCAGGACTCTAGCCAAGTAGCGGATTTAGCTAGTTGGATATTGAATATTAGCTAACTCCATTTGTCATCAACGCATTATAAAGCAGATGACCGATGTAACACTGGCAGCAGAGGCCGATTAATTTCTCAAACTGTAATCTAGAGTAAGCGCTTTTGCCTCTAAGAAGTTTGATCTATGCCGTAAGAGCTACATTATAAAACTGACGAGTAATCAAAAATACATTATTATTTTACCCATTGTACAGCCCACCTTCGTATCAATGTATTATAAATACAAATGAATGTGCAGAGTCCTACCTACACCTCAGGCTTGTATAGAGTATATGATCCCACACCATTATCTTGACACCTGAACAAATGCATTTAGTCGAGAATAAAAGCAATTGGTGTTAACTTTTAATTGCCCTCCTTTTGAAACCTATACAGTAACCTAATAGTTCAGATCATTATACCCCAGAGTCAAGCGATTTCTAATCTTCATTGTGTTTGTGGCACCGTATCTGCACCACTATGGATAGGTTTGGGGGCCAGTTACAATAGGGTTCCAGTGTCTCGGTTTTCGGTCTAAGGAGGGGGGGATTTCAATTTTTGAATCGTGATTTCCGGTAAATTTCAATTCAAACATCATAAAATCTACATCTAACTTAATAGAATATGAGAATATGTTACAAAAGCCAAACAATGTAGTTTACCACTTTACTTTAGATTGTACCGGATTTGGACTGTGTCCCATAGTTTGATACTCACTGACTCAGGAGCAGCAGCAGCATGCTCTACAAAGGAACATCAAAACAAACTTGTGCCTGATTAAAACACATGATTTCAGTGATGGAGCGCCACCCTAATATTGGGTGGCAGTGGTGCAGTGGGTAGGCGATCTCCCATCAACCAGAGGGTTGATGGTTCGAGTCCCCGTGCAAGCACACGCTGTCGTTGTGTCCCTGGGCAAGACACTTCACCCACATTGCCTAAGAATGAATGTGGCCAGGTCACCATTCCACTCAATTGGCTTACCTGGTTAAATAAAGGTTAAATAAATAAATAAAATAAATAAATAATATAAGAGTAGGGTAGTCTACCCACGAACCTAACAACCACTGGGGAGGGTAAGGTGTTGAATGTGGGGTAGGAAACAAGGGGTTAAGAGAGTACGTTTGAGATTATAGTGTGCTGGACTTTGTAACCCAGGATGAGAAAATATGTTATAAATCTATCAAGCTGCTTTGTGCCAGTTCTGGTTAAATGGTGGATTAAAAAATTAACACATTGGTATGAAAAGATTGTTTAAAAGGCTGACTCATAGCACACAAAGAGATATCAGACCTCTACTTTCAGCTCTGCTCTTGTGTCCGACAGCTGTACCTTTTATTATTACCCTTTATTATCCGAGGTAGATCAGGTCTCACCTCCTCATCAGGGGCAGTGAAACCTGAGCTGCCCCATGGCAGACTGCTGGCACGGTGCTTTATGGACACCTTATACCATGACCCATGATAATTTATTACTAATCGCACATCAGGTTTGGACATTAGGAGGAAAGATGTGGAAAAAGACTGGTTTGAGTATGTTACCATTGTTTAGATTAAAGGGAAAGGGGAATTAGACCTTGTTTATTCCTGGTTTAGTCCTGGTTTCGACCTGGTTTCGACCTGGTTTCGACCTGGTTTAGACCTGGTTTAGACCTGGTTTAG
>JAVQKC010154330.1:0-10267 GCA_036025475.1 Philypnodon macrostomus
AAAGAGGTAGTGCATTTTTGTTACTGTTTGTAAGAATTTCATTTGTGACTATTAAACAACTAAGATCGGACGTCTGCCTGTGTGCTGCATTTGAGTCCTAAGACCTCGCCCTGATACCACATATGTTCTGGGAGACTTTTTCATTGAATGCTTTGCCTGGGGGCCACAAAAAAATTGTTCTGTGGGCCAAATTTGGCTCCCGGGCCATAGTTTGGGCACCCCTGCATTAAGGGATACTTTATTGACCCCATTGGAAAATGTGTCCTTTGCCTTTGACCCAGCCTGTCAGGAGTAGAGGGTGTCCACAACACAGTACCCAGGGACCTAAATGTTGGTCAGTAATCTCTAGCAGTAGGATTATAGTGTGTATGTTTGAGTAAACCTGGCTACCCCGAGAAAATCCACCTAGACACTTCGAGAAACATGCAACACAATTTGAGAGTTATTAAAAATGCAAGATTAAATATAATTCCAAAACCTTAAAAGTCGACTGACAATGTTATTATCTCTTCCCATTTTTGTCCAGTTTTTCTCACATTGCTGCATGCCTCTCCTCTCTGTACAGGCCTAGTAAATTCTGCTCCGTCTCAGCTTGCCTTGACTCCGCTCATTGTTTTTGGCAGAGCAGCTGTTGGGAGATTTAGATATCATCATTCAGCCCGGCAGATAGGACATCAAGACATTTCCTCCGGGGAGCCTGGCAAGCACGGAGAGGCAGAATGTGAGATGTGTTTGTCGGACACAATTTGATAAAGAGTGGGTGTGCTAGTGATGGTGAAAAGCGGTCACACTGGGCTGGAATAGAGTTTGAGAGTTTGACACGCTCTCTCTAATTTGTTAAGCTACGACTAAACTGGTTCTGATGGGCTCACACGGCAATTACTACAAAACAAATTCCTGCGAAAACATGAACTTGGCTGGTCTGATGAGGTTAATATTATGTCAGTGCCATTCATTCTGAAATGACCCACATTTATCATTATTTGTCACTATGCATATTAGTAACACGTAAGAATAACATAATACTGTACACAGGCCAAACAAAGTGAAATGCAATATCTTAAAGCAACATTAAGTATTTTGTTTGATTATTTTCAAGTCACTTTGGGTTCCTGACATTGTGGTAATTTCTCTCACAGTATCCAGTCTGATTCATGCATGAAGAGCATTTTCAAAATATTTTACTGGGTTTTATTGGGACAGATTTAAAATGGGGAAAATAAAGGTGAATTTTTTTTTTGCAATAAAAAAGAAATCTAATTGTGTCCCTCAAGGGTCCATTCTTGGCCCTCTGCCATTTAAATTGAGCAATTTGTACATGCTTGCACGAGGCAATAAATATGCAGACGACACACACATGCTTTTTTCTAACAATGACGGTCAGTTGCTCTATAATTGCATTAATGAACTCAGTGGCTGGATGTCGAGAGACATTTTGGCAATTACACAACTAAACAGAAATTATGTTCTTTGGTTTGACCAAATGAGAATTTTCTTAAAAATCAGCATTTTACAATTTTCAAGGCACAGGTGTTAAAAAAAAAAAAAAAAAAAACGTTCTCTATTCTTTTATCAGAACTTCTAACTTCATCAAAATATCTGTCAGATAACAAAATTTGTAGGGTAATAACCAAGACCAAAACATTGTCACACATAATTAGACAAATAGAATAGACGTCAATAAAACAATTAGAACAGATCAATAATTGCCCTTTCACCAGACCGAAACACCGGGGCATCAGTTTATAGTGTATTATATAATACACAGTACCAGATGTATATATAAATATGTATCCTGTCATATTTATATATCACAGCCCTATACTAAAAGGTGGTTTGTACACTCTTTAAAGGAATATAAGTCTAAAACAGCTGGGACGTTTGCATGTTTTTGACTCCCAAACTTGCAGCTGTATTAGATAAACTGTCCTTTGTATGAAGCCATTCACATTCATTTCTATTGCATCTCTGCTTATTGCATTTCTTCATTTTCATTGGATTCCGTGACAGGTTTTGGCTGTGTGTACAGTTTTCACGTAAGGGACTCATCATGATGGGGAATCCAAATCAATTTGTCAGGTCAGCTTCGAGCCACTCATTACTGGCGCTTCCATTCAAATGCCAAGCTAGCTCAGGTGAGTGATACAGCAGCTGAAGCCATTACGTGCAGATTTGGGACAGCGGCCCAGATTTTGGACAACGCACCCGCCCCCCCAAAGTCATCCATCACGAGGAATTTCATTTTGTTTCTTAAAGCCGCAGAAATGATGGGAATTTTTTGGCCAATTCCGAGCGTGGCAGATGAAACGTCTGCTCAGTCATTGTTTTCACTAACAATTAGGGTCTTTCACCGATTTGGCAGGAAGTAAATAACTGGCCGTGTTTGAAAACGGAGGCATGCTTCTCAAAATCCATGCCAATGCTGGGCAAGATCAAATAGTCCGAACTGTTTCATTTGCCAAGGACGGCAATTAGACAGCATTCCAGTCCGGACTTGATGCCGGTTTTAAATGTCTCCAATATTTCCTTTTAAACAATTGTGGAAACACTGTGGATTATTAACATGTGTGTCCACTCGGGCCAACTGCAGAAGAAAATGGACTGGCTTTGTTGAGAGCACTAATAAATTATCATATTTGTCAAGAGACATACTTGAGTGAAAAGTGGGATTTTGTTTCATATTTCAGCTGAGGAAAACTGTTCAAAATCAGTGCTGTAGGCTGCCTTCTCCTTCAGTGTGCAGTGATAATAGGTATATTTACTTTATAATAGGGTCAAACAAACAAAAGTGGCATTCATATAAATCCTTTTGTCTATAGGGCTAAAGGTTTCAATTACTTTGAATATGATTGTTGATGTCCCCAAAAGAGACACCATATCCTGGTACTCTTTGGCCTTTGGTTCTTTTAAAGTCGCCTCAAAATGACCTGCGTTCTAAACAGCTCACCACAAATGTGCATGCTTCATAAACGTATAGATTGATAATATAATGTTGCATATGCTGTATGATTTGACTCAACCAGAGATGAAACCTTTGACACCAAGTTTAGAATTGCCAACAATGCAAAAAAGAACATTATGTTATACCGTGTTAGCCCAGAACAACAATATGCCAATAACTGAATTTAGTTTTTAATTTCAAACTGTTTACAGTGTACAATAAACCAGTGAAAAAAAAATCATCTAGTATTATTGTTTCAGTTTGCTGTGTTTGAGCCAGCAGAAGCCTTGCCTTTGACGGCCCCCATGATGTGAACATTAGCTGGTAACTTCCTCTGAAACAGGATTCATAATTGCCTAAATGATTAATTGCTCTCTGTAACAGATTAGTCTGTTTCCAATGGGCCATCTCACTGGCTTTGACTCTAATGGTTGCCATGCATCTGTCAGCAGCAGAGGAGGAGGAGGGAAACAGCAAGATAGTAGACCTATATTTTTTAAGTCATATTTATTTATATTATTATTTGTGGAGAAAAATTGAAAAATTTGTTATTCAAATCAAACTAGCTACCACAGTAGCCATAGCTGTCCTGGGGCAGACTGACAGAGACATGGCAGCCATTCTGCACCTGCTGCCTCTCTGATGACCACCAAACTTTCTTGCCCAAAGATACAACAGTGTTATTATGAAACCCAAAGATACAACAGTGTTATCATGAAACCCAAAGATACAACTGTTATCATGAAACCCAAAGATACAACAGTGTTATCATGAAACCTTTTTAACAAGAAATTGTATATACTGTATATCCTATCCGATGTTCATCATAACACTTAATACTATCTATTTCAATTTTTTTTAATATGACACTGACCTGAATACGTTTGAAACAGTAAAAATGACAGTGAAGAACAGAGCATAAATTAATGCTCTATATCACAATTCAACGATCTCCCCAGATTGTTATTACTTCATACATGTTCCTTACCACCAATATAGGACAACTTCTCTACTGCTGAGCCACTGTTGCCCCAACACAGAAGGCTATATCATATTTACACCCAACCATTTTTTTCACAGAACAGCATGACATAGAAAATGCTAGTCGCCAGTCTTTTTTGCTGTGTCAAAACTAGCCCTCAATGTTAGTGGTGATATCATGGAAGGAATACGTGCAAGTAATAAAACTCTGTATACCGCACTGAATAGGCTGTAAAACTGCACTTATAGTTTTTAGGTTCAGACAGCCCACTAAAGGAGTCTAGACTTTAATGCAAGCTGACACTGGCTGGCAGAGTAGTACCATAACCATAAACTGTATTACTAGTTACTAATGTTTTTCATCACTTTTATACTGCACCCAGTGTGTTGTGATTTTATAGCAGTTCTTGCGCTCCAAGCCTCTCTTTATGACTTTAAGAGGCGTTTATTAAGATGACAAATGGACGTGGGGCACCAGCAGCTGTAATTATCACCATCACTGTGTTTACATTTGCAGCAGTGTTCGGGGCCAGTCCTCAGATCTCCCTCACAGGCCCATAAGTATTTGATACCCTGCATCACGCTGTGTTTATGATACCGCCAAAGCCTTTATTACTGTCTGGCCTATCATAACAGTCGGGCGCTTGCTGGGGGCCCGGGGTGGCAGGCGGGCAGTCCTTTTAGATGGGAGAACATATGCATGGTGATGGATGTAATCTCTCCCTTCAGTGCCCTCAACGTACACTGTAAAAAGGAAGAAGTTCAGAACAGTTTCAAGGAACATTTATATAAAGCTTTTCTCAGGTGGTGGTAGGCTAGCCCTGTAACCACATCTGCCCTGGAACAGCTGATGGATTAGATTATTATAACACACTTTTTTCAAAATGCTTACATTTCTGGTGGTGGTAAACCACATCTGTAGCCAGAGCTGCTCTGGGGCAGGCTATCAAAGACATGGTAGCCATTCTGCACTTTTATCACCACCAATAACACACCCACATTCATACACTGGTACTGTGGATTAAGTGGCTGACCCAAGGACATAAAGACTGCCAACCCTCCGGTTATAGGACAACTGCTCTACCCCTGAGCCACTGCTGCCCTATACTGACAGTGATGCTGCAGCCTATACCTGCTAAAGCCTCTTTGTACATTATTTAACACACCACAACAATTACAGTAACATACTTATGCATTGGCAAGGTGGGTGAGGTTACTTGCCCAAGGACAAAACTGGGCAAGGATTGAACCGTCAGCCTTTTACTTAGTGGACATCCCGCTCTGAGACACTTTCATTCCACATGACATTTTTTAAGACAGTTCCGATTTTTTTACAATTTACAATTTTTATTTTTGGGCAGGAGACTTTATTTACATATTCTACCTACCAAGATCAGGTCAATGTTTGAGAGAGTGCCTGTGCTTTTTTACTTTCTTATAGTGTTTCTAGTTTTACAGTGTCCACACCCCCAGTACTGCTCTTAATAGCCCCGGATCACCCTTCAAGGCTGTGAACCCACGCAGTGCTCAGGCCTGGCTTCATGCTTGTTGACTTCTGAGGCTCTGATGTCATCATCAAGGGGCTGGCTCCTTGAGAATTTCATGCTCCCGTGTGTGGAACAGGCTCAGACTCTCAGCTGGCAGGTACAGTAGAAATTGGAGTTTTATTGCCTCTGCCCGGGGGGATTAGCGGGCCGGCCCGGCGGCAGGGGTATAGGGCCTCACTTGGGGGCCCATCGTACCATATCAGAGGGGGGGGGGCACCACACAGGCTCCTGACTGAACATTCAACATCAGAGCCGCATTTCTCACGCCATCTAATCTGACATTGTAGCCCCAAACCTGATAATCTCCCCCAAAGTCTAAAGAATCCAGGGTAGTATATTACTGTGGCAGCCATTTGACATGATCGATTTGCTTTTGAGTTTTTCTGATGAAGATTATATTACGGATATAGTTTTAAAGAAACTTCCCATGGTCTCTAGCGGTTTGATCAGTCTATTACAACAGTGGCATCGGGCAATAAGAGTTAACTTAAGTAAAACCTGTAAAATGGCATTCATTTTGGCAGGGAGGCACTCTTGGCTTTCAGCAGGACGTTTGTGCAATCAATTCTTCGGGTGTGAAATTATTGTGGTTAGCTACTGGTACTGTTTCGGTTCATGTCTATGTGTCAGCTCTGCGACTGGCCATTAGATAGTGTGCACCCACCTAACACCCAAAGTTGCTGAGATCAAGTAAAGGAGAAGATCAAGAGAAGCAGGTAAATTATAGCCTCAAATAATACAAATTATCAAGGCTATATTATTATTGGTTCGTATCATGGATTAGGAGTTTGCTTGACTAAGACATGTAAAATAGTGACCAAGGGGAGGTAAATGATAGCGTTGAATAGGCCACAACATTTTTATCACTTGAAATCTAGCAAAATGATCTTGATGTTGCATTGACTGTTTTTTGGGGGGGACATACAGGGTTCAATGAAAAAAATCAGTTCATGCTAAAGCAATACCAACAACGTAATCAAAACATAATCTTGGTGAATGAAGCAGCGAGCAGAACGGTTCGTGCATTTACCAGAAATGATTTGAAGATGTTGTGACTTTAAGAGGAAGCAGAGAGAAGTGAATAGATGTGTATTTGTCGATGAGTGGTAGACACATGTTCAGTGTCCGCCTCTCGGCATACGTCTTTATTACATCAAACAGGCTGCTCCATGTCAGGACAATAGCAAGAACAAAGCTGCACGTACCTTTAATGATGTAATGTATTTTGCCATCAGCTAGAGGGGAGTAGCAATCAGTGGGGATATATGGCATTCCGGCGTGACTCCCGGAGCACGTCCTCGGCACAGGGGCGCTCCTGACATGGAAGTCATCTATCATGGATTTACCATAGCTTCAAATGAGCCCAGAGTGCCTTTAAAAACAGAAAGCCAGGCATATGTGAAGACTGTGTTCAACTGTAGAGCTCTGGCCAAAAGCTGAATGAGAATGAATGTTTTATTTTTCACTGGTTGCACTTTTATTATGTCAATTTGCATATACTACATGTGTTAAAAAATGATCAGATGAATTCAATTATTTGCAAAGTCCCTCCATAAAAAAACACATAAAAAACAATCCACAAAGTATGATGTTTTGGGAGGATTTGCTGTTCGAAAGTCCAGCCAGCTTCAGCTCCTGCCCTCCTAAGGTCGGTTCACCACCAGCAGTGGCGCCAGAAGGGGGAGGAAAGTTCGGAAGATTCTGGGAGCCTATTACTGACGAGGGCGCAGGGAAATCAAACGTGTTGTATTTTCATTCAATGTTTTATTCCTGGACTTACTTGATATGTCCCTAAGCATGATTAAATGCCTCTTCATTCCTTGTATGTTCCGCTGTGATATATTTTCATCCAACACCCGTTACTAGACAAGACAACATTTTATAAAAGCTGAGCTGATAACCACTGTTGAGGTGCATATGAATAATTTTGTAAAAATGCCTGGGGGGAAAGGCATACATGTGAATTATGGAACCTGAATATAGCTCCCATTCCACTCATTACATATTTTGTCATAACAATCATGAAGATATACCCATTAGAATTCAATATGAAATCCATTTTAATCCCGTTTTATGAAACACCAGTGCTGTGTAGTTTATTATTTACCTTGTGAACAGAGCCTCCAGTGCCGGCGTCGTGGGACATTAGCTCACATAGAATTTCCCCCTTTTTCACATTTCTCGACTCTGTGGAAATAACAAGATTAGGTGATGGATAGGCCTCTCGGGATGACCCTTTGGATGCAGGCAATTACAGGCTGTGTCTTCCAACAGCGGTGTCAGATGACAATTTCATTAGCTTAGATTAGAGCTGCATAGCACACATTACGGCGCATTTAAGCTCTTTTCTGCATGGAGTCATTGTGCTGCGTTTGAGGAGCTCTGGCACGTGCAACAACACTGGTGTCCTGGTGTTTTGACCTATAAACAAATGATCTGCAGGCAATTTAAGATTTTTAAATGTATTATTCACATAAGAAGGAATGTGCTAAATGTTTTAATTGTTGAACGATAAGCGACCCACACAGAAGGTGAAGGGCAGCTAAGGGGGCTTTGCGAGTACTTATTCGACGTTTGCTTAGATATGAATATTGTGGTATTTCAGAGCAGACGAAATAAAAAGGAAGAAAACATAACCTCTCTCCAGTCTCTTCAATCGATGGTTATTCTGTTTGTAAATGTATTACTAATGTTAATTATGCTACAGTTATGTGAAGTTACAATTTTGGTCAGAATGGATAGTTAATCAGGTAATGGATGGCTGAGGCCTTTACTACTTCATGGCTTCAATTTACACTCTTCACAATACCCAAAGT
This sequence comes from Philypnodon macrostomus, assembly GCA_036025475.1. Classification (NCBI taxonomy): domain Eukaryota; kingdom Metazoa; phylum Chordata; class Actinopteri; order Gobiiformes; family Eleotridae; genus Philypnodon; species Philypnodon macrostomus. The sequence continues at coordinate 8,286 of JAVQKC010154330.1, forward strand.
GACAGCAGAATGACAGTCACTGGTTTGAGTGGGAATTGTAAGACCAACTTTCCAATTATTGGATGACCACTCTACAAACTGAGCTACTTCGCCCCATTCACCAGCTGCTTATGGCCTGAGGTGGGTACATCCTGGACAGCAGCCTGTTTTCAAAAATTTGCTTTTTTTTGTGGTGAGAATGCCTTGTCTAAACAAAAAGAGCCGTAGTTGACCCTCACGTTGACCAATATAAGTTACCCAAATCAACAAAAACACAGCAATCATGAAATCAAACTCGTATTCAATAGCACTGCTTCTCAGACATCCTTTTTGTTGTGTATTTTTTTCCACTCATTCCTGTTACTTCTTGTCGAGCATGTTTCTTCTCAGTAACACATGAAGACATTTCACATCTGATTACAATTTATGGCTGCATTTTGGAGTGTTTCCCATTCATCTCTGATAGCCACTGCTGACTTCCCCTTTTTTCTCTCATTTCATTCTTTGACAAACGTCTTGAGTGATGTCACTTAAAAATGGCTGTAGTGTTTGATGTTCGTGCAAGGCAAAGAGAAAATAAGAAATTGATGAAAACTTAATTGGACTGATAAGGAGTTTTGGCAACACTAGGAATAGAAATAGCAAATAATGCAATTCAGACTTAATGTTTTGCCAAAAATTGCATTAATTTGAGCTGTCATCATTTTCAAAGCTGCTTATAGGAGACTTAGCACACTTACTAGTTTTATATATATATATATATATATATATATATATATCAGTATGAACTTATTGTTTGGCCTATGTGTAAGTTTTTCAGATTGTCATGAGGCAAACTGTTTGAAGTACAGAATTTTATTTTTTTTTCATAAAAGAGGATACAAAAAATCTGTTGTTTGATCCTAGTAGCCTGTAATCAGTGGAAGCAGTCAATCGTTCAATTGTGCACAGAAACAGTAGAAAGGAGGATAAACAATGTGAAATAGTTAAAGTTAGTCTCTTTGTGGAAGAGTTACTGTATTGTCGCGGCAACCTGGCAGGAGCATTGGGTGCCAGGACCCTGGTCAGTAGTTTGTTATCTATTTATATTTACATTTATGGAGAAAACCTACTCAAAGGAAGAACACAAATAAAGGCCTGACTTGAGACCACATAACCCTGGACATCCTTGCTCTGAGATTTTGCAAAGAGGTGGTGCAGTGGTTAGCACTATCGCCTCACAGCAAAAAGGCCCCAGGTTTGAGTCCTGGACTAGGCACCAGGGCTTTTCTTTGCAGGTTTCTTTCTGTGGGTTTTCTCAAAACATGCACAATATTAATCCTTCAGCTAGGTACATCCTGACCAGGATACCTTTTATCCCTGGACACTGGAAGTAACTAAAGGATGTTGGTTTATCGGTTTGTAGAAGTTAGCCTGTTGCTGCCAATGGTGGTTGTGAAAGCAAAAACTGATTCACCAGGAGATTAGTATGTTCATTTAATTAGTAATCAGACTTAAAAAGAGTTTGATGAACATTTTCAGTGCTTACAACTCAAGACCTCGCAAAAGCCAGATTGATAAGTGTATCACTCTGCTCTTCAGAGTTACTGTATACACACAATCGATCTGGGATGGCTCCCATAGATAATTATGGTAAAGAGGAAGTGTTTGAAGATGATTGGTAAAGCAATGCCTGATATGACATAGCTAAACAAGGAACAGCTAAAATAGTAACTTAACTGAATCAATTATTGTTGGGTAATTTTTTATGTTTTTGTAAATATATCACAGCATACATTACATTATTCAGCATCTCCATGTTGTAAACAGAAAGTTCTAAATTCCGAAATGGAGGCAACTGTAGGCAAGACCGTAATACATTTTCAATGGAGAAATTAGAATTAGCCACAAAATATTACAAATGAAGATGGTTTTGACAAATGACAACCACTCTGCTACATGTAGGTGATGTCAGAGCCTGGTTAGGAAACATTAGTGAATGTACCTCACATTGTATGTTTATT